>JAEIFU010001866.1:0-56117 GCA_018904235.1 Lordiphosa stackelbergi | reverse complement strand
AGTTACGTATTGCTTTGTGGTGAGCAGTTTCATCACGCTACATTGTCGGACCTTACCCTCTAACCGTTTCGGTAACTGAAGACCGGTAATTGAGCATGTTGAAATAGCTCAATTATATAACTCTGTATGGTTTCAACAGGATGGTGCCACAAGTCTACAATTGGGATGATCCAAAGCAATCCATTCAAACACCAATAGCGGCTGTTTTGTGTCTCGACTCTCCGGGCAGTAATGGAAACATTTTTGATAAGATGTCGCTTATACATCTTATTGTAGCTCTATTCATCTATATGAACTGGAGATTTAATGTGTACGAATGAATGGGAACACTTGCTTTAGAAGTGCAGTCTGTATTATCTGAATATCATATGAGAAAATGTCCTTAAAATAAACGATTCGATTCTTAATGATTCGTTAAAGATCAGTTGGATCCTGAAAACTTTGGTACTGACGAACTGAACTTATCTTGGCTTTCTTCTCAGACAATTTAGATGTCATACCAAAAGTATGAAAACTGCGGACAACCCTTTGTACGGCTTTACTACCTCCCATTCTACTGAGTCACCCTACCGAATGGCCAAAACTTGACAATATACTCACACTCTGCCGACCCTGACCACAACGCCACATGTGAGAGGCACTCCATTCTGTTGATTATCCAAGTATTCATACATATTTTTTGCAGTTTGGTTTTTCTCGCCGCGCTTTTTTTTTTTTTTGTTCGTTTTTCTTTTGTCAGTCGCATACATAAAATATGATTGCGTTTTCATTTGTATCTACAAGATTGAATTTCTCTTAGGCGCGCGAGCGAGTTTATGAGCTTGTCAATTTTCGTTTTATTTATTTATATGCCCATCAAAGCCGACTGAGACTCGAGCCCTGCTTGATTTCATAATAATCAGAATGCCAGGCGGAGTATATTGAAAATGGAGCCATGGACTGGGGTACTCTATGCTATTCCCATTCAGATCAAAGTGTACCGAAGCCAGGAGTCATTGTTGTTGTTGTTGTTGTTGCTGTTGCACAGCCTCACCTCACCTTAAGCTTGTAACATTTTATTGTAATTAAGAACATGTAAAGTTGTAAAGAGGAGTCGTAGCCCCACCTTATATGGTTGTCTGATGTCGCTGTCCCCCATCTGCATACCCGCTCCCCGCCCCCTTTACCATGGCCAATGCTGACTCGTGTCTCGTTGCGTTTGCAAATTTGTGGCGATGTCAAGAGGGCGAGCCAAAGTCAATTGCATTCTTAACCCTTCTGGGCCATGATCAGCCAAGCAAACAACAAATAACAGTACAACTCTAATTAAAAATTAACACACTTCGGCGACGCGGCGGAGCGGACAACAAGCATTCGTTTAATCAGACAAAAATCAAGTCTATTATGGACTTCTTCTCGGCCAGCTCGGCAGATTGGCTGTATCTGCATGAAAAACGTATAAACAGCGTCTCATTTGAAGTCATCATTAAAAACGACGAGCGATGCACCGGCAGGCAGGCAGGCAGGCGGTTCTGATCCTTCCACCACCACTTTGGGCACACTCAGAAAAATAAGAGGCTGTTTAGAAAGGAATTTACAATATTCAAAAAATGAAGCAAATGCGCTCTTAAGTTAGGTATACATATATTTACATTTATGTCCAAATAATCCTCAGAAAAATAAGTAAATGTACATTTGTGAAATTTTTGGATGTGAAACATCTATAATTTCGGTACGGAAGATTTTAGAGGAGTAAAATTTGATTTCAGCCTCACGTGACGCTGACATCAGCATATTTCTAGGGGAAGAGGAGTGAAAATGGGCGAAATGTCGAGGGAAACTGGGGGTAAAGTGGAGGTGACTTAACAGTGACTTGACAGTGACTTAACAGTGACTAAAGTTACTCAACAATGACTTGACAATTACTCAACAGTGATTTGATAGTGACTTAGTGACAAGTGACTTAACTGTAAGTGACAGTGACTAAAGTGATAAGTGTCAAGTGACTGACAGTGACTATCACAGTGACTACAGTGACTTGACAGTGACTTAACAGTGACTAAAGTTACTCAACAATGACTTGACAATTACTCAACAGTGATTTGATAGTGACTTATCAGTGACTTGACAGTGACTAAACTAGAACTTAACTGTGATTAAACAGTGACTTGACAGTGACTTAACAGTGACTTGACAGTGTCTTGATAGTGACTAAACAGTGATTTGATAGTGACAACAGTAACTTGACAGTAACTTAACAGTGTCTTGACAATGTCTAAACAGTCACTTGACAGTGGATAAACTGTGACTTGACAGTGACTTAACAGTGACTTGACAGTGACTTGATAGTGACTAATCAGTGACTAAACAGTGACTTGGCAGTGACTAAACAGTGACTTGACAGTGACTTGACAGAGACTTGACAGTGACTGACAACTGTGACTAAACTGTGACTTGACAGTGACTAAACTGGGACTTAACTGTGATTAAAGAGTGACTTGACAGTGACTTAACAGTGACAGTGTCTTGATAGTGACTAAACAGTGATTTGATAGTGACAACAGTAACTTGACAGTAACTTAACAGTGTCTTGACAATGTCTAAACAGTGACTTGACAGTGGGTAATCTTTGACTTGACAGTGACTAAACAGTGACTTGACAGTGACTTCACAGTGTCTTGATAGTGACTAATCAGTGACTAAATAGTGACTTGACAGTGACTAAACAGCCCATAATCAGCTGTGAAACTTAGCATTATGTTTCACATCAAAGCATCGTGAGTGTTCTCGACACTCACACCTATTTTTTGTATCCGTAGATCTTGTAAATACAATTCAGAAAATATATGGTAGTCTTTGGAGTTTTTGAAACTAGCCGCCAGTTGTAAATGTATCGATAAGCCGGAGCCGCTTCTGATACCCAAATGGTCAACGTTGTTCTAAATCTTCGTTGGTAAAACTAAAAACGCGAATCGGTCTATTTTTTTATTATCTATTATCTTTATGGCCTACATGATATCGATACTGGGTGCTGTATAATGTGGTGGGGGGCATAATCTTCCCCTTTCTTCGCCACTGATGGATAACAAAATGTGTAGCGAGCCTCTCCGCTCCTAGATTTACCAGAACGGAGAGTTCTTAAAATTAGAAAAGCGTTATCTAAAAATACGTTCTTTTAAATAACTGCGGTGTTCTCGGTATTACCTTACCATTGAGAACGAAAATACACGTTTTAGGGTATTTTAACCTTAAGATTATAACAGGCCGCAAAAAAGATATTTGGATTGCTATATAATTATAAAGTTTTCTTTTTTTTAATGCTCAACATTTATACCTTGTCTGCAAACAATGGTCATTGAATCGAGGTCGACTTCTCAGTTCTTCCCACACTCCTTTCATAGTGTCTTGCCGCAGATCAGAAAAGTCAAAGTTTCGAACTTCAAGACTAAAATATCGCTTAAAAAATGAGAACTTGTTACTTGAATCAAGCATTTTTACTTTCAATACCGTTTGTACTTGATTTTTTTTCAGAGTGCAGACTCTTTTGGCCAGGCGACTGCCAAACACGGCGCACACTTGAGGCCATGTAATCAACGTTTGCTTACTTCATTTAGCGCGCGGCAGAAGAAAAGCGAAACATGCATACAATCAGCGTTGGCCAGACAAATGAACGTAGGGGCAGAAGGCTGGAGGAAAGGCAGATGCAGATGCAGGGACCCAAAGGAGCTTGGAGCTCGCTTAGGCTTGAGTCAAGCTTAAAGTTTCTGCGGACCTAAACTCTGTTGTAGCTGTGGCAACTGCGCTTGTTGGCAATGATGTATTTTTGATTTCGTATCTTATATTACCAACAACAAGCTGCAGCAACAACAGCAACAACAACTTCAGCAGTGAATGCCAAGTGTGACTCTAGAGAGAAAGAGAGAGAGAGAGATAGAGACGAAGTTGATTTCAGAATTTTTATTTTTTGATTGTGATGATTGCGCATTGAAATTTGATACATTTTGGCCTGGTCGGGATGCTGATGCCTGTGACTGCAGTTGTTCTTGTGGTATGCAAAAATGTTGGCTAGTCGACATGGCATGACCATCGACTGCAACTACTAAACAGCAACAACATTAATAAGATTGGCATCTGCTGCTCGCAGTTCAAATGTAATTTCTCATCAACCCAAGTGGGCCTGGGTGTGGTGCCACCTCCTGGTTCTGGGCAAAGTTCTGGTCAATGATTGCATTTGACCATGGAAGATAAGTTTTGGTGTATGTTGGCTGATGGTTGATGGGAATGTAACGTTATTGAGTTGGGTGGGTGGATGCAAGCTGATCTGGTAGCTGGTTAAGCTTGTTACTGGCAATTGATAAGCCAAAGAAATGACAGAATTGAGGGAATGCCCTGAAGGGGTTTTTGAAAGGTAGGAATGGCTGTCCATTATCTGTAAAATGACTGACAAAGGACATCTGATATGTATCCAATAGTTATGCATTAAATTTCAATCAAAGGATGCATGAATATACAGGAGAACATTGTCAAACAAACAAATAGAGGGAAGCTAACTTCGGTTCGACCGAAGTTTATATACCCTTGGAGCATGATATAAGCCGGCCTGTTTTTTATGTGACAGCTAGTCGATAAATTCATACGATTTGGATCAAACTTGACCAAATTGTGTTAAAACCAGGGAATCAATCCGAATCGAGCTTCGGTTCCGGTTCTGGTTAAATGTTCTGTTTTGGTTCTATTTTATTTCGGTATTTGGTTCCGTACCGGTACCTAGATTTTTATTCCACAAAAACTAACAGAAAATTTTATACGTCAGTCCAAACAAAGTGGGTAAGCAAGCTATACACATGTATATGTACATAAATTATAAATTTTATTAAGAGATAATTAATAAAAAATGAGTTACAAAGAAGGTAAATTAATGATTACTTCTTAGACGCATAATCCTGGTCAATGTATTTCCGCCCATCTGATTTCTCAGCAGAGACATGATAAGGTTCATACCGGAAAATAAAAGTTCTATGCTTACTTGCGTAGCTAGTTTGGAAACTTTGTCGAATTTCCTGTACATAATTTTGTGTACATTATTCTTATTTTGTACACTTTTTATGCTCAGAAAAACCTTGATTGACGTCTTTAAACGGTTTTGTGAAAATAATAAGCAATTTGTATTGTTCTCATTAATATATCACACAAATTCATGTATAGATCGATTTTTTCTCCACTTTCAGACAAAGTACAGGGTTGCCCATATTCGACGGACCCATTTTTTTTAAAAAATCAAAGAAAAAAATAAAAATTTGGCGGTTGGCAATCTTAATCATTTAATTTGTTCCAAGTAGATTTGTTTACATCAATTTTTGAATATGATATCTCTCAAATGGCCGCCTCTGGCGTTGATGGCGTATTGTGCCCTTTTTGCAGCATTTTCCATCGATTTCGCCAACATTTCGGCCGGAATAGCGGTTTTACTCAATATCCCCACAAGAAGAAGTCAGGCGGCGTCAAATCGGGCGAACGCGGTGGCCAGTCCAAATCACCACTTTTCGACATCAAACGGCCCGGAAACAATTTCTTCAGAAAATCGATTGTTATGCGACTTGTGTGCGGTGGAGCGCCGTCTTGTTGAAACCAGAACTGCCTCATACGCTTTCGACGAATAATTGGCATCACAAAATTGGTCATCATGTCGCGATAACGCTCCTGGTTGATGGTAACAGCATGGCCATTTTCATTTTGGAAGAAAAACGGCCCAATGACCGTTTTCGCACTAACGCCGCACCAAACTGTGACTTTTTCGTCATGAAGAGGCACTTCTTGAATCTCCTGAGGATTTTCAGTGGCGTAAATACGTCAATTTTGCTTATTTACGGTCCCATTTCACACGATTTCGGTCACATTCTTTAATTTTTAAAAGCACGTTGAGTTTTCACAATTGACTTGTTCTGTTGAAAGTAAATTTCAACTATTTCAGAGCGCTCGCGTGGCGTGTATTGTTCCATGGTAAAAATCTGCTTGGACTGACGCTTCAAACGCGGTATGTCATTAAGCGATCTGACATCTCTGTCAAAAGTTATGGCGTTGCCAGATGGTTCCGTCGAATATGGGCAACCCTGTACTTTGTGATGTGATATCAAGTTTCAGTGAAATGTTTGTGTCGTGTAAATTTGCTGAACAAAATAAAAATGGCTACCATTTCCATGAATGAACACACTTTTGCACCGGTTGTGGACACCCCAGTTTTTTTGTGTTTAAGCGTGTGTTTGGCCATAAAACTGTCAAATAATGTTGTTTATGTTAGTGTAACATATTTTAACAACTTTTTTGTGAAGTTTTGTGCATTTTTAGCTATTTTAAAACCAAAAAATCGCCCGATTTAACAAAAATCAATTTTAATGGGCTGGTCGATGGCATTAAGCAATGCCTTATCAATAAGAAGGCCATCAAAGCTACAGCCAAGCAATATGGGCTTCCTCGAACCAGAGCAAATTTTGCAGATTTTTCGTCCGTTGTTTATTCGGTTTTATTGGCTGTGTTAGGTGCTTGAAATCCGAAACATCCCCGGTTTGGTGTGCAGGGCACTCGACTTGGCACTGACGCCATAAACAATCAAGTCCGGTTTTCGTAAGCCCGGTATTGTTCCGTTTGACCCTGATGTTTTCTCCGAAGCTGACTTCATTTAGGCTGTCGAACGAAATGCAGTAGAAGTCGCCACGGAAGCTGATCTTAATGAAGACAATCAGCGTCGTATCATCGTTTCCGCCGATTGGGCGAGAAGAAGAGGTGTTAACCTCTTCTTTGGGCCGGTGCGAGGAACTTCTCCGAAAATGCTAACTTCTCCGGAAAGCGTCGAGGTTTTGCGCGAAAGGCAAATAAAATCAGCTGAGCGAGCAGCCAAGCGTGATTCTGTGTCGCAACACCACCAGCCAAGCCGTCGGCCAAACGCAATGCCAAGAAGAGGGCGTCTTTGTCATCGGAAGAAGACGAAGATGTCGACTTCTGTTTGATATGTTTGGCGCTCTTGCCAAAAACTGACCGCTGAAAATTCGATCCATTGCGATGTTTACGACGTCCTGTGCATTTGAAGTGCGCTGGCATGACGGCATTTCGGAATAATTTCTTTCATTTTGCCGCTGAAGGCCATAATTTATTTTTATATTTTTTTTTTTTGCCACTGAAGGCTTCTTAAATAAATATACGTTCTTTTTTCATCAATTCATGGCCATTTTACTTCATATTTTTCCATTTCTAGCGATTTTACAAGGGTGTCCACAACCGGGTAAAAAAAAATTTTGACCAAAAATCATCACTTCATTTCCATTTGTCTAAAACAATAGGTTACTTCAGAGGAAAGTTAGCTAGAGTCTCTAACTTTACAATGATGTTCATATCACCGCATAATGTTGACTTGGAAAAAAAGTTCTTAGTGAAAAAAGCAATGTCCACATCCGAGACTCTTCCCTATAATTTCGATATTGATATTCTGATGTAAGAAAATCGATATTTAGGCATGTTCTCAATTCCACTTCTTTTTTGAAAAGTAAATCGAACGCAATTCCGCTTCGGTTTGTTTTTTGTGTTCTGAATTCTAAAAAGAAATGGCTCTCCTTTTTACTTTTTGTATTCCCCTTGGAACAAGCGAAAATGGCACTATTATGGGTAATTTGCGATGCTTTTCATTCCACCGACTAACAAGCATTACTTTTCAAAACGAAAACTTGTTCTTTTTGTTTGGAACACAAAAATAAATCCCTATTCGTATGGGAAAAGTGGGCGTGGAAGTGGGTAAAAACATGCTTATTTATATTTTTTTTTTTTTATAATAATATGGACACATCAGTGAAAAAGAAATTCCATTGGGGTAATTTAGATGTGAAGACGAAGTCACCGTACAACAGTACGTTCTTAGTAAGGTTGTGCTTAAAAATCAGGGATGCAAACCTCCCAATATTAAGCAGGGGTACACTCCGGGGTACGAACCCATGAAACTTTTTGGGTTCGGATTCACGGAGCGGGTTCGGAAGGTCGCTGAACCTAGGTTCTGGTTCGACCCGGGGTTCAGCAATAATTTTGTTCATCGCTAATTGATCAAACAAAACCGATTTCTCTTTTTCCAGATGGCAGCTATGTGACAGATAAGCACATTTACTCTGTTATTTGTAGGTTTATGTGACCCAAAGCATTTGGGACTTTTACTAAATAAATGAGATTACAAATGGATCCACTTTTGTCTTCATTGCAAAGGAATTGCCAAAGTGATATTTTGTACCAATAAGCGTAAGCGTAATTGAAACCCGAAACAGAATAATAACCGTAACCAGTACCGCAACCCATAATTCACAACCGCAATATAACCTTAACTGGGAAAAAGTTATTCGTTTCAGCTTTAATTTTTGCTGCCTTTCCATTGTGAGTATGTGATAAACGATAGTCCACATTGAGATTCTTATTGTCCGTATAGGAAATCGGCCATATTCCCAAATGCCCTCAGAGAGCGTATGTGAGTGCGAGCTAATTTTTGACAGAAGCGGTGTCGACTGGGCAACTGTTCAAACTGTATATTTATGTTTGTTTATATCTCTTAAAACAAGACAAAAGAGGATGGTCGACTGTACAGCTGTCTTAAGAACCTCCCGGTTCTGTCTTTAGCTGGCTTCACCTATCTACTGCAAGTCCGCAGAGGCAATTGCTATGACTGTGTTGGAATTCCAAAGGCAGACTGACAACAACGAAAAACTAACTGACGTCTTTGTATATGTGTGCACAAGTTTCTGCCCTTCTGTATTAGTGGAAGAAATTCGATCCCCTCAGTTAATGTAGATACCGCATCTCATACAAACTTTTTTTGGGATCCTATGTCAGCTCCCAAGAAAAATCGTTTTTTGCGTCACATGTGTCATCTATAATATCTATAGGTCTTGGTAAAAGTTAATCATTATTGTGTCTTTCAACAATCTTTCATTATTACAGACGCTATCGCTAGATAAAACAGATTTATAAATAGATTAAGTGCGCTAGACTGATACTTGTGTAGTAGGAACCGCTAATACAACAAATGCGACATTGCTTAATTTTTTTCAATGATAGTTTTTCTAGAACTTTACAGCACAGCAAGATTGCTTTTCATCTTCATCAGAAGACTATCACGGTAAAGAATCGTCAATTCATTTATTTATCATTCTTAAAGCTTTTAATTATCAGTTCCATTTGAATATTATACAATGAAGCAAAATGTTTCTTTGTAAACTCTTTTCATTCCAAAGCCTAAAACTATTAGAAAATGGCAAACTTGGCATTTATAGCAGCTAGAAAAAAAAAAAATAAATCGCTTTTTTTAAACCTAACCCTTTTCTACTTTTTTGACCCGGTTCAGGTTCGGGTTCAGGAAGAAACAAATTGTGTAGCTTCGGTTCAGGTTCGGTTCGGACTTCCCAAAAATGCCGTTCAAGCGGTTCAATCCGAACCGTTTCAAGCCTTTTAAAAATGTCAAGGCAAGAAAAGAAATATAATAGATTCAACTCGTAAGTGTTGCTTTCGATTACATGTTTGTGTTTTTATAGGTTGAACCCCTTTTGGTTCTGACTATGAAGTGAGTTTGCTAACTATTAACCTGTCTTTTCGCCATGCTTATTAAATTACCCGCGTTTACCACAGTTCATTAAAATACATTCATTATCCATTAAGTAAAATAATCCCATTCAATTTGCTCAACATCTAATCTTCACACTCCAATTTCATTTATTGTTTCATTCTGATCAACTCATTCAGAGTCTGATTGTATCCCTTGTTGTTCTCTTTTATGGACTTCAATTCCTCACCTGCTTGTCAAGTTTATGAAACGAAACCCTTTTCCGTTTTATGATGATGGTAATGTGTCACCTGTTCCACTCAGATAAAGACACCAATTCTCTGGCCAACAATCAAGTCACAACAAAACTCATGGCAACATTTGGTCAATTGTCTCGTTTACAAATTGGCCAACGCAGCGCAACTCATTTTCATAAATGCAATGCGAGTTGGCTTCTCCTGGTTGCATGTGCGCCCAGCTCTACACCCATTTCCATGCTAGTGGACGCTGCTGCCATTATCGTGCCACTTCGTACCGCCCCTTCCCCCTCCCCCCTGGGCCCCAGTGCATAACAAAAACTACTTACTGGTGCTGCCGCTGCTGTTGCTCCACTCGTGCGGCGGCGTCTGTCACTGGCTATTCCCAAAGGTGCAAACAAAGTGATTATACTTAGCTATTGTTCCGACTGGTTCGTCGTTGCTGTTGTGCGAATGTAGGGCGGTGAGGGTCGGAGTCGTGGGAGTTCAGGTCCAAGGAGTGCGTGTGGTGCGGGCAGTTTATTAATTGAAATGTTAGTGCAGCGCAGCGGCAGCAGCAGCAGCTCCTAAATAATAGATTTGTATCGAGAATTGTGGCAAGCAGATACTACAGACACACACATAGACACATATATACATACAGTCCGATATTTGATGCTCATTAAGTTAAGTGGTTTTAGTTTTTCCCCCAGTTTATACTACAATTTATGTACTGGGTACTCGTAGTTTGGTGTTAGCTGGAGCAGCTCGATGGCTCGGACGGAGCCGGAGACGGAGGCGGCTCACCAAAAAGGTTCGAAGATGAATTGATGCTCGTTTATTTTAATGCCCTGTCGCCGCAGTGGGTCGCACAGATGTCTCAGCGTCTTCCCCCGGCCCCCACTTATTAGACATTAGCTCAGTTCAAAATTCGTGACTTTTTTTTTGGTGGGACGCTTTTGTGTCCAATCCGATCCGGCTCCAATTGTGTGGGGCTTTTGGCTTTTGTGTAAGGTGCACATTAGTAGTAATTTTTAATGGTTTACTTTTTCGTCCACTTTGTTCGCTGGCTGTGAACGGTTTTTTATTTAAATTTTGTGGCGTTGTTTCTGTTGCTGCTCTACGATTTTAGTGGTTTATTATTTAAATGAGTTTTTAGTTCTGCGGCCAAGCCATTGTCCCCCACAAACACACAATACTACCATACATACTTGCTATCGTTTCTGGCCTCTTCGAATTTAATCAATTTGATTTATTTCCCCATTTCACATTGTGTTGAAAATATTGTACAAACGCATTGTGTCCATGCGTGTCCATATCCATATCGTATGGCATTCAGGAAAAACAGATTTTAAGTTTCTGATGTTTTTTGTTTTTTCTGTGGGGAAGGGCAAAGTGGAATGGGGGAACAACCGAAATTAACATAAGCAGCCGCGGGCAAGTTGGGGAGATGAGAAGCGGCGACATTTGGTGGCGTTGATTTCTAAGCTGGAAGAGATTGCATTTCTATATATATTTCTACGATTTATGGTTGCTTGGAATTTCTAAAAGACTCTGTGGGTAATTGGAGCTGTCGATATTTTGTCGTTTTGTTGTATTGGAAGTCTGGAAAACAGAAAATGTTCTAAAATAAATTATATACAAATATCGTATTGCTGTTAACATTTTGGGAAATGCAGAAGATTTTTGCGATAGAAGGCACAGAAAGGCTTATAGCAAATATTAACATTTGGTAATTTTAAGGCAAATAGAGCAACAAATTTGGAAATCAATGTCCATATAAATTCAGAGCTGGGATGCAAACCGCTTGGGAATTACGACTACTTTTGAGCGGTAATTCACAGAGATTTTATGCCAACGTTTTGTTTTAAAACGACGCACATTAGTGGATCCCAAAAGTGATGATTTAGCTTAAAAACTCTGTTTTGTAGATTTGGTGCATATATTTGTAGGGCTCAATACCCGAACCGTTAACTGATATAAACAGGCAGATCAAGTTCATTTTCAATTTTCGCCACGACTCTTCCCGCCCGCACAATTCGAAAAAGTCATATCTCCCACAGTTTAGTTGATAGATGGTTCGTACCTTTTATACATATTTAGTAATAAAAATTATTAAACGATTTGCCAAAGGAATGGAAAAGATTGGATAAACGATACTCAAGCTCTGAGCAAAATAAAATTCAATTTAGCAGGTGCCGGATCAGCTTACACCCCCCAAACCCAGCATCTCAGAGAGAGAGAAAGAGAGAGAGTGACTTAGAAATGATCCTATTACAGAAATATTGCACGATATCCTAGTGACTCCTAGGATAAGATTTATTGTGGGTATTTCCAGCTTTCGTAATATCAAGGATTGTGAAACAAAAAAACGATTGTTCTTGAAAGCTGATCCGAATTTTCCTCGCTAACCTTACGAGGATACCTAGATTGAAATTTAGCTATACGTTTTATAAATTAGCTTTACTGCGAAAAGAGATAAACATCAATAATAACAAGTAAGACCGTTGCAGTCGAGTAGCCCGACTTCAATATACCCTGTACGTTAAAGTCGGCTCTAACCGACTTCGATAAACCCGTTACTCATGAGAAAAAAATTTTACAAAGGGTTTCTTTAGTGTGACCATCCGAAAAGTATGCAACATTTTTTTAGGGTGGGGGGGGTTTTGGGGGGGGTTTTTGTGCTTTTTGCTGCATAACTTCTGAACCGTTCATCCGATTTTTATCATTTCTTCGGCAAATCGATTCATTTTGCTAATTACTAACTATCTCTACGAATCGTCTATCTTCAAAGCTGTTGTTTTTTCCAAATTGCGGGGGCAGGAGGGGGCGTGGCCAAAATTTGAAACAAACTTGATCTGCGATCAGATAAAAGAAGCATTTGTTTCATACATGTCAAACCTCTATCTTTTACCATCTCTGAGATCGACGCGTTCATACAGACAGACGGACAGACGGACGGACGGACGGACGGACAGACGGACAGACGGACATGCCTAAATCGACTCGGCTGTTGATGCTGATCAAGAATATATATACTTTATAGGGTCGGAAATGTTTCCTTCTCCCTGTTACATACATTTGCACAACTTCATGATCCCCTTTTACCCATTTTTAATGGGTACAGGGTATAAAAATTTGTGTTTTCACCCCTGTATTACAATTATACTTGTGCTTTCTATGCGTCGCAACGCGTCGGAGGTTCGAGTACCTGAGACCCATAAACGCAACCCTCCAAGGCAAGGCAGTGTTTCTGCAGAACAGTCACCACTGCTCATATCCAGTTTGAGACAAAACATGAGGACCATAAAAAATTCGCGATGCGTTGTCAAGCGTTGATGTCACAATGACCATTTTTTGAAAAGGGTAAACATTTACCTATTTTGACCCTCTGCCCATTGATGGTTACACAGTTCATTTTTTTGGCTCTAGGAAAACCCGCGCAACTGTTAGAGAAAATAGTAAGTTTGTGCATTTGGATGTACCGTAAATCGCACTTAAACTAATTTGAAAACGTATAGCTTCGTAGAACTTTTTATTGGGCTCTAGTTCATTAAATTATGATTTTGTCCATAACTTATCTAATACAATTTCTTATTTAAAAACAATAAAATGTTCTTAACTGGTGGTCAGAATCCTCCACAAAGTTCCCAGAATTATATTAGATTTCAAAAGATGTGATTATTTATTCCACAAAGTAGGTTAGTTACGAACGCCTCTTTTCAGGAGTAAAATTTATAATGAATCTGCTAATAAGTTGCATGGACTCAACCACATTGAATGCAATTCTGTTACTGCTAGCAAATCACAAGAATTCTATATGGTGGATGTAAAAACTTCGAAGTTAAATTCCAAAACTGATAATACAAAATATAATATTTATTTATAACTATATAAAAAAATACGAAATAGGCAGTCCATGTAATTTTTTTTATATGTATGAAATGATTCGTTTGATTTTGGTTTATCTCCGAGTTTTTTTTTAATATTGAAAATTAGTTGTATATTTATTGGTACGTTCCGGTGTACCGAAATAAAAATCCAGGTACCGTATCGAAACTAAAAACTAAAACGGATTGAAAAACAAAATAGAACCTTTCACCGAAACATTTATTTCGGGACATACCGGAACCGAAATTCGTTTCGGGATTAAGCCCTGAACAAAAAAAATTTATTTTCGATCACAGCTGCAAACCGGTTCGGAGTTGAACCGCTCCGGAGTCGGAGACTCCTAAAACGTTGCCATTTCCATTTCCATATAATTTTCTAATTAAAAGAAAAATTTTTCTAGAACATTAGAATATTATTATTATTATTATTAAAGGAAAACTATTCTAAAAATATGAATATGAGATATTTGTCCGATAACAGGCAAACTTTTGCAAGAGGAAATATAGTAAACTTTTCATAATTATTCAGTTTCGTTATGTTTGCATAAACGTGCATTGAGCGAGGTTAGTTTACATACATACATTTGGAAGTTTGCTATCTTCTCTGTAGCAAAAGCTTGTAAACCTGTACAATAAGGTCGAACTTCTCTATTCACTTTCTTAAAATTAGATAAAAATTTACCCTTGATTTTAAAGTAAAATATCCCTTAAAATAACTATTATTGAGCTCAAATATTCCAATTCCAAATATAAAGTCTCTGAACTTCCAAATATGAATGAAATGTTTAGGGTTTTCCCAATTAAATAAATTTAATTTGAGTCGGAGAAAACAAAATTATTCTTTAACCCTGGTTCGAACCAGAACATAGGTTCAGAGACCTTCTGAATCCGCTCCGTGAACCCGAACCCAATAAGATTCAAGGGTTCTAGCCCCGGAGTGAACCCCTCCCGATTTTAAGGAGGTTTGCAGCCCTGTTTTCGACCCTTGTCTTTTGGTACAAATACGCTGCACATTTGTCGGAACCGGCCGGATCGGATGATTATAGCATATAGCTGCTGGATATATAAATCGTATTGCTGGCATATAACAAACTGGCCGGCATATACATATTATGCTCCAATAATAATAACAATAATTTTAAAAAAAATTTTTGTAAAAATATCAATTATGGTTTTAAAAATAAAAAACATTCAAAGGTCTTGTGACTGGGGCCGACTACGATCAATTTTGCTTATTATATTCTACATATATCCAGCAAAATGAATATTTGCGATTATTTGCGGCAACACAGCGTGGCCAATAAGCCTCCAGCATTGGACAAAGTTTTCATTCATGCACAAAAGGAAAAAACCTGTTCAGAAAATGAGTTGCCTTCAACTAAAAATAAGAACAATATGGAGTCAAAATTGTTGAGAACAAATGTTCACACGTTCCCTTTTTCTCCCAAATGTAAGGAATCCGCTCACACCTGGTCCAAAATCAATAAAAAAATTTTTCCAATCGAGCTTAAAATGTTCTTGAAAACGGAACAATATTAACTCAATTTGAGTTTTTTGCTTTCTCAAAAAATTGTTCTCGAAGTAAGAACATTGTACTACAAATGAGAAAAACCGTTCATGCATTGTTTTTTTAACGTTTGTGCTCGTCCAATGTTCTCGTATTTTCCCCTTTGTGTGGCCCCGAAATAATCGAAAAACCCACTTTCACCAATAGAAGAATTGTCCTAGACTTTAGGAACTAGAAGAATCCAGAACTTAGAACATTGAAGAATAACCATTCATTCTCAGATTATCAGATTTTTGTCTAATATAAAGAAATTAAATATGTTTTTTATAAGCGAACTAAAGCAAACTTTAAGGTCAAATTAAACACCTAGGTCTTCTTTTCAAAATGTTTATGACACTATTTTCATTTAGTAAATTCATAAATGGGATCCACAATGCATTAGAAATCAAGTGAGAAAGTCCGTCAAGCCCGACTATAACATACTCTGTACCCGGTGTATAAGCTGAATGCAGCGCTGCCGCTGTACTCATCTTTAAGTTTTTCTCTCTCTCTCTCTTTGATTAATGTAATGCGGAGCGTGCGAGGAGGGCTTTTTACACTTTATTTTCTCATAACTTGAGAACCGCTCATCCGATCTCTATAATTTCTTCGGCAAATCGATACATAATGCTACAGGTCGCATAAGGTACGAACTATCTATCCACAAAACTGTGGGAGATATGAGGTTTTTTCAAAATTGCGGGGGCGGGAGGGGGCGTGGCAAAAATTGAAAATAAGCTTGATCTGCCTGCAAGTATAAGAAGCATTTGTCCCATACATGCCAAACCTCTATCTCTTACCATCTCTGAGATCTGCTTGTTCATACGGACGGACAGACGGACAGACAGACGGACATGGCTATATCGACTCGGTTGTTGATGCTGATCAAAAATATACATACTTTATAGGGTCGGAAATGATTTCTTCTTCCTGTTACATACTTTTGCACAAACTTAATACATATACTCAATGTACCTTCGGAACAGAGTATAAAAACGGTCTCGACCAGGGAGCAGAAAATACCTTCGGTTTTGTGACTGAGTAATTGATCCACCATCGCATCCTTCTTATCAAAACACTCCTAATACTTGTCTTAAACACACTGTATACCACATAACGTAACATTTTTTAATTGATCAAATGGCGATTCAACTTATACGATAATCTCTTAATTTCTTTAGATTTTCACCCAATTGCTCTGAAGAGTGATTAACACCCACTACCGACTGCTGACTGTTTCAAGTAACTGCCTCTGACAATGGCCAAATGTGAATCCCCAAAATGCAACTAAAAGTCAACCGACTATTCCCGCTAACAACTCTATGCCCATTTGGAGAGCTTAGCAAGTCGGCGCTTTAAACTGCAAAAAGCGACAAAAGACAAAACAATTGCCAATGGTGCGGCAATGGCGGACAATGGCGGTAGCAACAACAGCAACAACAACAACCGAGAAGCGGTAATAAAAGTGAAATTAACAATCAACGAACGCTTTACGGTTGACATCTCACATGACAGGTTAGTAATGCGATTTAGCAGGATAAAGGACGGCCGCAAGGCAGCTGTATGGAGTTTTGTCTTGGCATGTCATTGCATTGAAAGTAGTGCAACGAAATGGCTGTCGGTAAGAGAAGGAGCCGGAGCCGGTGCCGGTGCCACAGCCGTGGCCCGTTGGTGTCGATGTCCGTGGCAACCGCACGATATGGTTTTGTGCTGTTGTTATTGTGTGAAGAGAAAGTTAATTAAAATAATGAGTTTTCGTGCAAATGTTACGTACTGTACGCCCCTCCGTTCATCGGGCTGACGAATGTCTGGCTGGCTGTCAAATGTGCTGGAATCCACACAGTTGCTGCATAACATATTTATACCGATTGCTTTTGGAGAAGTTGGGTATACTTAGATTAGGCAAATTTAAGTTTCCGACAGCCGACAGCGTTAAAGGAAGAGTGAAAAGAATTGTTTCTTAAGACTACTACTATTCACTAAGGGCCGATTTCTTATCTTCTACATAGAGCTATATCTGGAAGAAGAGAAATCGGCACGGTTAAAACATTTAATTACTTTTACAATTTCTTTAGTAATCGAACATGTAAAGCGTAAGTAATTGAGTAATTGCGCTTGTAATATTGAATCATATATTGGTGAAAATAATATCAGGCATAATTTTAAAGTTACTACACCTTACGGGTTCAATAAATACACCTATACCTCCTTTAACGGTCGCACTCAGCAGGCGTTTTCATGCCAGTCGTTGATGAAAGCACCGTGTTGGAAAATCTTAAACTCGTAAAAACTTCCTTTTCTTCTGGTCCAGACGAAGTTCCCAGCTGTGTTCTCAAGAATTTTGCAAATGCTTTATGCGAACCTCTTTCTAAAATTTTCCTGATATCTGGAGGGAATTCTTTATTATACCACTTCATACAAAAGGAAGTAGAACTGATATTCATTATTATCGTGGGATGATTATAACTGCTCAGTTGCAGCACCAGTGTTGCTCTCTTATGTCTCCATCACAGCACGGGTTTATGAAGCGCCGGTCTACATCGACCAATCTGCTCGAGTTTACTTCATTAATTAGGGGCGGTGAAAAAAAAAAAAATCAGTCGGATGTTATATTCACAGATTTTAACAAGGCATTTGATTCAGTCAATCACCTTTTGCTCTTAAAGAAATTATCACTTTTAGGTTTTCTCAACCTCTTGGTCAATTGGATTTCAATGTATTTGGCAAGCCGCACGCAGAAAATCTTATTTAACAACACCCTCTCCAAGCAGGTTTATGTCACTTCCGGAGTTTCACAAGGGAGTCACCTAGGACCGTTGCTTTTTGGCTTATTCATAAGCGACCTTCCTTCCGTCATTTTAAATTCTCACGTGTTGATGTATGCAGACGATGTTAAAATTTGTATGCAGCTAACAGACGTTGATTCACATTGTCTTTTACTAAATGACATTTACCACCTTCAATCCTGGTGCATCAACAACCTGCTGCACCTTAACCACTCTAAATGTAGTGTCATGTCTTTCTATCGCTCTGCCCCATTTATGGGCAACTATTCTCTTGGCCCGCACAATCTCAAGCGTATACACGCGGTAACAGACCCTGGCGTATTATTTGGCCATAATTTGAACTTTTCCGATCACATTGGGACTATCGTTAGCAAAGCCAAGGGGGTATTTGCTTTTGTTAAACGTTGGTCTAAGGAATTTGATGACCCATACACCACTAAGCTTCTTTACATCTCACTTGTCACATAACACCGTCGCCTGCCATCGCATGTGGACAGACTCCGTCTATTAAGTCTACCGTCCTTGCAAGATCGTAGTCTGTCATGGAGTTATGTTCCTTCATAAACTAATAAATGGCCATACTGAGCAAAATTAATTTTTCGATCCCATTTAGATCTACAAGACAGTTCCGGCCAATTTTCCTAAATATAAGTAGATCTAATTTCGAATCTCATGAACCGTTTCGAATCATATGCATGTTATATAATGATTTGTACCATTTGTTAGCTTCTGAGGGTTCGATGTCTGTAAATGTATTTAATATTTTGTCACACTTATCTTCCCAGCAATTGTAAATCTTTGCCTCCGCCCAGTTGATGTGAGTCGGAGCATGCCATAAAAAAGTTCTCCTAATTTCGGTGGAGACGAGATTAGGATAATCTGTTTTCTTCTTTTTATGTCTTAAAGCTTAGTACTCAGCAAACTAAATCGTCCGCTAGCGGAATTGACAACTTATTCCGATGGGTGGGCCAGCGTACGGTGCAGTGTGACTGTTCAACGCCAAAACACCACCCTTCATCAAAATACCACCAAATGCGAAACGGTCACACTGCGCTGATTTGCTTGCATTTGAATTTAGTTAATTGTTTTTGCAAATATTTAGGGATTTGTGGAGGATGTATGGAATGTAGAAGTCATGGGCAATGCAAAATCTTTCCATTGAATTGAAATTATGCCAATCGACGATTTTTGTCGAGCTTTTGCTGCTGAAATTCCGACGGGTGGGTGTCGGAAAAATTACAAACAATTTTTCCTGCTACCACCCCATCGGAATTGAATCAGCTGTTTGTGCCTGTCAAGTTAGCGGCACTACGAGATTTCCGATGGGTATGAACGGAAATTTTAGTTTGTCTGAGTTCGACCAAGCGTAGGAGGCGTGTCGGAATTTTACGAAAGCTTTCCGACACCCTTTTTTATACCCGTTACTCGTAGAGTAAAAACGGTATACTAAAGTCGTGCAAATGTATGTAACAGGCAGAAGGAATCATTTCCGACCATCAACAGCCGAGTCGATTTAGCCTTGTCCGTCCGTCCGTCTTTCTGTATGAACACCTAGATCTCAGTGATGGTAAGAGATAGAGGTTTGACATGTATGGGACAAATGCTTCTTTTATCTGCACCCAGATCAAGTTTGTTTCAAATTTTGGCAACGCCCCTTCCCGCCCCCGCAATTTGGAAAAAACGTTATATCTCCTACAGTTTCAAAGATAGACAATTTGTAGAGACAGTTAGTAATTAGCAAAATGAATCGAATTGCCAAAGAAATGATAAAGATCGGATGAAGGATTCTCAGGTTATGAGCAAAAAAGTGAACCAGTTAAGGTCGGAAATGATTCCTTCTGCCTGTTACATACATTTGCACGACTTTAGTATACCCTTTTTACTCTACGAGTAACGAGTATATATACACATGAGGAGAAAAATGTTGAACAACAAAGAGTCGATTCAATTTCCATTAAATTCATTAAAAAATATCTTGGTCAGTTTAACGAATTGATTGATAAAATGTCCCTTTCAGATCCTTTTCAAAGGATCCATTCAGATCCTTATGAGGCCGTTAAACAAGGTATAGGTGTAATGGAAAAAGAAGTTGAAATTTTTTTATACGGACATTTTCTGAGCGATCGATGCTATGGCAACCACAAAATATAGTCATCCGATTTCTTAGAAATGGAAAAGTTTAGGAGCGCTGCACTTCTGCCAAAATTATACTACACCCCGAAAATTTTAAGTTTTGACCCTCGTAGGAGAATGGGAAAGCATAAAAGAACTAATCTAAGAATTCTGCTTAAAATCTGATGTTCTTATCTCTCGCGTTTTCACGTAATAATAAAAAAAGCACAAAAGTCAGATTTTTGTCATGTCTGCAAGTGCACAAAAACTTTACGACACATTTCACTTATTGCAGCTTGAGAGAAAGATTTGATTTCAATTAATTATTCAATAATATTAAATTATTGAATTTGTAATAAAATGCAGCGTGGACGTTTATTATCCAACTAGGAAAAGGAAAGGATAGGAGCCATCACCAAGAAAACTCAAGTTGTCTGACTGCGGAAAACGTCGCATAATACTTTAAACTAAAAATTCGTTTGCTTCGAGCTCCACACTTGCCCCATGTTGCAGTAAGCCCGTGTCACGGATGACTGTTCGGTAGACGGTGCAATCATCGGAGTGCATTGTCAGAGGAGTCTTAAAAAGGCTCCGTTATTCAAGCCGCACCACAAAAAAGCACGACTTCAATTTGTGGAAAAAAAACTTGGAGAGAAACTGGTCCTCGGTATGAAATTTTAACTTTATTTTGTTTATTCAGCTTTGTTCAATATTTTTCATTAAGGGTACTGTATACCTTCAGATGTCATTTTTTAAATGTTTACAAAAAATTAAAATACCCAAAAATTATAAGTGATATTAACAAGCGGTTTTTTTCATTCAAAAGGTAATCGGTTAAATAAAATTTAGATATTTTTGTTTTTGTGTTGTTCCTGCTGTTGTTTTTGTATTCCTGTTCAAAGTTGGCCAAAAATGTAAAACATAGGCCAATGGCTGCGAAAATTTTTTGAGAATTGATTACCCGAATGTGAAAACGAAGTCGGGGTTTTGTTCAGAACTGATCTAAATCTGGTGTGAACTGGGATATTTTGGATTGGTCAATAAATAACGGAGTTATGGGGTTCCACAGTCAAAATTTCAAAAATCCACTTTTTTTGCCATTCTATTGGTCCTACCTCCGTTATATTTTGACCGATCAAAAATATAGTAGTTCACACCAGAATGGTGGGTTCTATTAGTAATTTAAAAAAATTTGAAAATCGGTCAACAGTTTTTCTTTAAATTCTTGTAACCATTTTGGTAAAGGTGCTTCCGAGGTAATCGCATTTAAAGTTTCGACAACTGTTTTCGATGATATGAAAATAAATTTTGTTAGATTTCAAACATTGATTTGGTGCATTTGGGTGTTAGCTTTCACCGAAAAAAAAAATTATCAATATTGGTAAAATAGTTCTCAAGAAATTTGGTTCAAAGTGCGCCAAGACAAGATAATCAAGATAAAAAATAGAGGAAAGCTAACTTCGGCTCGACCGAAGTTTATATACCCTTGGAGCATGATATATACGATATATTCATCCGATTTTGATCAAACTCTCCAAAAATGTGTTGAGACAGATAATACTCATAACTGGACGTACAAAGACTACCATTGAAGACAAAAAAGTTTTCCTCACAAGAACTATTTTTTCGACCGATCATTCCTATGGCAGCTATATGCTATAGTCATCCGATTTGGATCAGACAGGACAGAATTATGTGTTAGCATATCATTTTGATCAGTAAAGAGTTTGGGAGTGATAGCATTAAAAACAAAAAAGTTTTTCATAATAAAACTTTTTTTCAGACCTTTCTTTTGTATGGCAGCTATACTATATAGTTGTCCGATTTTGATAAATCTCGCTGAAATTATGTGAAATCATAGAATACTTATAAATACAAGGGTTGGGAGCGATAGCATCGAAAACAAAAAAGTTTTTCTCACTAAAAGTACTTTTTCAACCGATCGTTCCTATGGCAGCTATATGCTATAGTCATCCGATCCGGCCTGTTACGACAAATGTGCAGAGTATTTGTACCAAAAGACTTCGTGCAAAGTTTGGTTACGATAGCTTTAAAACTGACGGAGGAGATAGCGTAGAAACAGACGGACGGACAGACGGACATGGCTATATCAACTCAGCTCGTCACGCTGATCAATAATATATATACTTTATGTGGTGGGAGATGCTTCCTTCCATGCGTTACAAACATCTTCAATATACCCTCTCCAAGGGTATAAAAATAAAATATCCAAATATTCCAAGTAAAAATTATTATTTTTTTCCAAATATTTTTTTTTTGAAAATCGCGATGATTTTGTGACTTCTTTTAAAGTTTTTTAACTAAAAATAAGAAAAAACATAGAATTCGTAAAAGTACGACAGTCGATAAACAAATGTTTCATATAAGAGAGTCGGGAGTAAATATTGTTTTTAATTATTTCTGTAATTAACTTTCGGATCTGCTTGAAAGTCTTACAGGATGTTTATAACGAACGAAAGCAAAAAAAATATTTCCTGAAGGTATCTTCTTCTCTGGGTATCTTCGTCTGGGCCTCTGAAGGTATACGGTACCCTTAAGATACTATTTTCTGATGAAAAATATTTAATCTTGACGGCCCAGATGGGTGTCGGCACTCATGTTTTCTAAACGCAATTTCGGAGGCGGATCCGCATTTGTTTGGGACGCCTTTTATGCGTCTGGAACGCTTGATCTGTGCTTCACAAGCTCCAGGATGAACAGTGGAGAATACAAAAAAGTATTGCAGCATCGTCTTCTGCCATTTTCGGAAAAAAAAAACATGGAAAGTGACCTTGCTTTATGCAACATAATGCATCTATTCATAAGAGCAGAGAGACTCAGCGCTTTTTAAGTGATCACCATATAAATGTTCTGGATTGGCCAGCGTGCTCCCTTGAACTTAACCCAATTGAGAACATTTGGGGAATCTTAGTCAGGAGAGTTTACGCCAATTACAACAAATTTGAGAATGTTTCGCCTCCAAAGCGAAATTTTGGTTCAATGGTCTCTTTTAGACCAAAATTTTCTTATAAATTTAGTGAATTCAGTGCCTAAGAGACTTTTCGAGGTAGATAAGACTCAAGGTGTGTCTTAATTATTAAAAATTGTTTATATACCATTATAAGAATAAAATATTAATAATAAATCAATAATAATGTGTCGTATAGCTTCGATACACTTGCAGACATAACAAAAATCCAACTTTTGTGTTTTTTTTATCACTACTTTAAAACGCAGAGATAAGAACATCAGATTTTAAGCAGAATTCATCAAGTTTTCAGTCTGCATACTTGATTTCATTGTAATATGCTTTCCCATTCTCCTACGAGGGTCGAAACTAAAATTTCCGGAGTTTTGTATAATTTTCGGCAGGAGTGTAGGATAAAAACAAAAAGATTTTTCACTAAGACCCATATTCAGACCTATCAGTCCTATGGCCGCCATAAGATATAGTCATCCGACTATCACCAAATTTGGCTTATATGTTTGAAAGCATTTACTAATTGTAACAAAAGAGTTTGGGAAAGATAGCGTTAAAAACAAGAAAGCATTTCTCACTAAAATCCATTTTCCGACCGATGGCCATATGATTTAGGCATTCGATTTCAACAAAATTTTTGAAATCAGTTTAAAAACTATTCATATCAATAATGGAAGAGTTTTTGATCGCAAACATTGAAAGCAAAAAAGTTTTCCGAACCGCAAAATTATAATGAAAGGGTTTCAGTCCCGTCTCGCCCTTTCCGAATCTAAGTTTACCCCGGCCCAAGCCAGCACTTTGTGATCTGGACAACCGATTCCTTAGTTTTTTTCAAGTCTTCCGCCTCCCGCCCAGCTCTAGTTCAAAAACTTCCATGTATCAGGACTTGCCCAGACAGCTCTGTTAACTTAACATACTCTTATTTTCCTTTTATTTCCTCTCTGCCTAAAGGGTATTTTAAAGTCAATCACTGTAGACTTAAACTTGTCCTCTCCATAACACACGTAATAATGCACTTTTAATTAAATACAGAATTTTGCTTGGCAGCATTTAAATCGACATTTTGCATTCTGGGAAATTTTGCAAATTTGCATATTTGCGTGTTGGCGTTTTGGTGTTTAGGGACCTCATCTAGTTCGGTTTTGTAATAAGCAAATTGATTTAAAATTGTCAGCATGGTGAGGCGGGTAAATTAGATTTGTCTGTGTGTACGTGTGTTTACGTCTTTGGGGATTGGAATTGGATTAAAAACTTACCACTCAATTTACCAGGCCATTGAACTTGAAGTGTCCGTATCCTGGCTGTGTTTTTTGTATCAGTGTAGTTTCAACTAGGAACCATGGGTGAGTCTTAATTGTTATTATCATTTCATTTTAACAGATTTAATTCAAATTCTTGCACATTTTGTGCCACTGTACTGACAGTTGAAGCTGTCAAAATTTGACACAGAGAGCGCCATTTGTGGCCAAAACATAAACATGTCAGCCTCCACATCGAGAGCGCGAGACACAGCGAGAGAGAGAACGAGAGCACGCACTTAGCCTCCCAAAAAGGAGCGCACACGGAGTTGGAGACGGAGAGAGCGAACGAGCGAGAGCGTGCAACTAAAATACTATGGTACTATGGCGGGGGACCGGATAACGGGTACATCTACGTCTACTACGTAGACTTTTCGGGCTGGCGCGCTTCTTTCACTTTACCAAGTCTAAACACTTCCCAGGCCTGCAGCTGCTGCATACCCCCTGGGCGCCCTTCGAAAGGTTAGCATCCTGGGCACGACCAGGACAACGGCTCCACTGGCAACGTGGCGGCGGCGGCGGTGGCGCCTGCAGGGACAACAACAAACTCGCGTGCGTCCAACATGGCGACGCGGCCCTGGTTCATCTAATTTCTAATAAAACGCCAAATGGGCTCTAAAACTTGCACTTGCACGGATTTGATAACCAATTTGATTTATTCCATTGTCACACATTTCTGTTTAGTGAATTAGAAATTATTTTGAAGAAAAGAGAGTTTCCTCATGTTTTTTGTTGTATTTTTTTATAAATAAAAAACTTTTGCCTGGCAGCTCACTCGCGTCGCGTCGCGTTGCGTTGCGTTTGTCAAAGAGCAGCACAGCGAGCGACAAAAGCCAAAATCTCACATCTCCCAGTGAACCAACACCAAAACAGTCACACAAGGAGCCAATGTTGCCGCCATCGAACCACCGCCAGCAACAACAACACACGGGCAAAAAAAACAACAAGGAAAACAGCGAAGTGAAGTGAGCATCAAAGCGCACGGGACAAAATAGTTTTCAACCCGACCAGCAGCCCACCGTTTGAGTGTCATGTACAATGCGGTCCCCACACCCAAAACACCCCCCCTCGAGCCCCACCACCATCGCCATACATATCCTCTCCTTGGCGGTGGTCGCTCTTCAATTGCTGTTGTTGTTGCGTCTAAAAACCGAAAAACAATAAAAAGCTCCAAAAGGGGAGCTTAATGCCATGAAGACTACCGAATGTTCTGCACAAGATGCAAATGAATAGATAAGAGGGAAAAGAGTCTCAGTCGGAGACAAAGGCAACGAATACTGGGATGTGTTAAGAAGTTAAGTTTCTGTTTTTAGAAAATGTTGGGACAACAAACTTTTGTCTTTATTTATCTTCTTTTTTTACTAGCAGATTTATCCTGAAGGAATAATATATTGGGGATTTGATAGATCTAGCCAATCCGCGAACTAAATGGGTGTATTTGAAAAACGAGTTTGATGGTGTTAAATCACTTACGTCAAAGAAACATAAATCAAAATTTGCTAATTTTCTGTGAGATTGGAAAAGGCTCTTCATTTTTAAAAGATTTTGAAGAAATTTACATTTATTTTAAGGAATTCAGAACTAAACAATTGCAATTCCACGATTAAGCATGTGTAAGGATTATCGAAAGCCTATGTGATTCAAGGTTAATGAAACAGTACTGTTTAGGCAACCATCTTAATGCATAAGTTGTTTACAATTGTGAACAAATGCAACTCTGTTTTGGAACTCGGGCCCGCTAAACTCAACAATTATTTTTAGTTTATTTATTAAGTCAACATGATACACACTAATAAGAGCCTTGCATGAGGGCCATATTGATGGCAAGCGACAAAATATTGAAAGTGATTAAAGCGGTCTTCCAGACATGATGCAGATCTTTCCACCTTCTGCGCAGATTAACCAATTGACATACAGAAATTTAGAGCAGCAAATGCATGGGTAATACCAATGCCCATATACCAAAACGGTCAAGATCTAATGCTGAATAATTTAGCAAGAAAGATACTGGAGCATAAGAATTAGCTAAATATGTTCCAAAACACCCAAATAGTCTTCCTTCGGGAGCATAACTACACTGAGGAAACAATAGCATTGTTTTTGATGATCCTCAGGATATTTTCGGTATCCATTTGGACTGGATAGTTAACGATCCTTTTTTGGGATCCATTGGATATTTTCGAGGTCGATTTATTTTCGCTTAAAAAGGATATATCAGAATAAAAATATTTCATTGATCTTTATTCGTCATCCAAAGGAGCTGAAAAATGTGAACAGGATATTTTAAAAAATGGATCTTAAAGTGGATATTTAAAATATTCATTCTACAGGGATCTCTTTATTTCTGTGTACAGACTTGCAAGCTACAAATAGTGTGCTACGAAAAATGCGAATTGCTTTTTATTGAATTTGTTCTTAAAACCTCTTGGTTGTAACACTTTGGTCATGGAGTGAGGGTACATTTCTGACCTACAGTATAAACATCTTGAACTGTGTCAATAGTACGGTAAAAACGAAAATACTTGAAAATCCTTATTCAAGTACAAAGTTCTGGTTTTTTTCTGAGTGTAGACATATTTCGCAAGACTGGAACCATCGGGCTTTTTGATTAAAAATAGCATCGTTGTTTTAGAGATTTGCTCGTCTCTGTTGACAGTTTCGTGTCGGTTTAAGCCGGGTATCCGCGGAAACTAAAAATTCCTGTCAGACTTCATATAAAAAAACAAAAGTGGCAGGAATTTTTAGTTTTCCTTTTCGTTGCTTGTGTATCCAGCAACATGAACGTAATCCACAGTTTCTTATCGATAGTTTGCATATCGATAGCGTGTGTGGATGGAGAGAACAGCTGATACACAGCGCAGGAATATATCGCCAACAATCATTTTGGATGTGATGAGCGAAAATTTTAGGGGGAATGCTTTTATATGTTTTTATTATGAGCTGTCATCTGGCTGGGGAACAATCAGCATGCAAAGATTGGTAGGGGATGGTGCCAAGGGCACACTTATGCCAAATTGATGATTCCGTCAGAGGGACGCTGTCCATAGACACAAAGGTCAGAGAGATGCTGTCGTTTCAGACGCCTTCTTGAAATGTGTGTTTCGCCAGATCATAGGCAAATCTATTGGAGTGGTATCCCTCATAGAAGACTTTAGTGTTTTGAGGGCAGTAGATCCTGCCGTACCCCATATCGACCCCATATGCGACTCTTGATCCTAGAAGTCGCACTCAAGTAATTTTCGTATTGTACTGGCTATGTTCCAGCGATTCGCCCATCGACCAAAACCAAGGTACTGATGCGGCGACAAAATCCCTAATATAAATGCGAATGAATTTAGGCAATCTTGTATCCTACGATGAGAGACATTTCATTTCATTTGAATGGAGTACAACCAAGAGGTCATTATACTTTGGAGATGATCGCATTATTAAGTTATGCAGTTAACAACATGCTGCAGTGATGTTTTGTGCCATCCGAGACACACTGAAGAAAATTATGTCGTTAATTGATAAAATTCAAAAGAAGATTTTATTCTACTTAGAATTCACATTAATCGATTATTTATCGGCTACTGCATAGTTTCATGCTCGTAGAAATTCTTCTCCTTATATTCAAAAAACTGGAGCAATTTGATTGAGGGCACCATCAGAATCAAAATTAAACATGATATAAAGATATAAGGTCAGGGATTTACGATGTGGGTTCGATAAGAAAAATTTTTGTTGCTTGACGCCAGACGTTCGACCTCGCCCTCCATTTTCCGACTTTGATAGTAGAATTTCCAAATTTTAAGCATAGTTTTCCCATTTATTGGCCCTAAAGATATTACAAAAGGAAAGAATTTTATCGAGATTGGCTACAAAACGACGAACACACACCCGCCCTCCATTATTTGGCATTGCTAGTACGTATTCTAAAATTGCAGCAAAGCTTTTCAATTTTCATCTTGTGCCATCGCTTTCAAATTTAGTTTCGAAATTTTTTTACAAGTAGTCAAACTTGTATGCATCGTGCGTTGTCATGGTGCAAAATGACACCACGGGGAAGCTTCTCTTTGATTGTGTTGTTATTGGGGTTTCATAGTGAACAACATACAAAATAACAAAATAGCAATCTTCAGTTTATCGACAGATAGTTTATACTTTAAGCCAGGAGCGCCCAAAGCCAATGCTAGTAAGTACATTGCCACAACAACTTCGTATGTTTTTTCTCTTCTCTTTCGCTCCTATGACTCTTGCCAAAATAGGCCGTATGCGTCGTTTTCAGCGTAGAGTTTGTTGATGGCGATGAATTTTTTTGAGTGCATCAGACAGCCAAGAGCACATACACAAATTAATCGGGTTTCTCTTTTTATTCCTTGTGTTTGTCATTGTGTCAGAATATTTTCTGTATTTGCATTGGACTCTACGCCACTGTGAGCTGGCTCCTTTAAACTGGGTAACTTTGCTTTAAGCTTCTCAACGATACCGTAGATAAGAAACCTTGCATACCATCTTAACCTTAAAATTGAGCCTAATGTGATCAACTAAAGAAAGCTAATATGAGTTTCTTTGCAACCCAATATTAACTTTATGTAGAAATTGAGTTGTAGGTATAATTTGTTGGTTTATTTATTAAATGTTGTTGAGGCTATAAGCTATAAGCACATATCTGAGATCACCTTACGAATAGTGCAAATTAAATGTCAAAATTAAAAAAAAATGTATATTTACATTAATATGATTTTCGTTCACACAATGGCTCTGTATCTCTCTGGGTACACTTTTGTTGTTGCAAGTTGTAATCTACAGTCTCTGTGTAAGGGCTTAAAAAATGTTGTGGCATTCCCTAATTTGCTGTTTATACTGTTTCTCTAGGTTCCTGTGCAGCGTTCTCAGGAGAGTGTCCATTTCCTCTATCCGAACATGCGTCAGCCCGACATCTGGGCTGTTTAAGACAGTTCTATTTATTAGGGATCAGGGAGTTTCAGATGTGATCGCAACATATGATAAAACTAATTTATCGAATAACAAGAGTCACAAAAAAAGAGCCGGCCAACTAGAGAGGACAGTAAAATGAGCTCGCTCACACATTCATAAGTTCGGCTCGCGTCTGTGTGAAAAGAACGATTAACTTCGGCCCCCGGTGAGAAAATAAAGAGAGAGAAGAAATTTTTGTTATTGCCTATCCCAATGGAGGTGAGATTTACAACAACACTTGCGCTCCAACCGTACAACTATTCTCTAATAAAATACTTGAAAAGTTGTGATCCAAGATGTTTGTTGTGCTGCTGTATCCCAATATAGTCTACCAAATATATCTCTCAGCTTGGATTTCAACTGAAGTTCAAAATTTCTAACTAGACCTAAGCCGACCCTTTCAGTGCATATACCCTTTGTGTGAGTCCTTGTACATTACGCTGTGCCGAAAAAATTGCCAAAGCACGCGTTGACACTTGCCGCTCAACACTCGCACACACACAGACACACACGCTTAGTGGGTAGCTTTGACTTTCCTCTCCTGCACTCGCACACTCTGGAGAGTACGCTCGGGGCCATCATCAACGAATGTCCTGCAGCCCGGAGCAGCAGCAGCAGCAGCTGGAGCCAGCCAGCATGCTGTCATTGTAAACAAAGGATGTGGCGCTCTCAGGGATGCTGTGATGATGCTCACTGCGCAGCGCCAAAGCTTTTCATCGGGAGAAAAGCTGCCGCCTATCGATTTTGTTCAATTGCCACTCAATGAGCAGGCAAAAGCGCCGCATTTTGACAGCTGTCATCGCGGACCAGCGATGACACTTGGGCCAGCCGCAAACCGGGCCGGGTTGGTAAGACCGGCAGCAGGTAAACAAGGTAAACAAATTGAAGCTGAAATGCAAACTGCAGACGCCGCGCCACTGGGACACGCGTTCATTTATCAAATGTCCACTGGTTCGTCAGCTGATAAGCGAGCAGGCGCAATTAAACAATGTCAGAAAATATTTAGCTGGCAAATAAATGTCACCGAAATGTCGCAAAGGATGAGCTAAATTACATGGAAATTAATGAGCAGTCGTCTCGATATATGTAGACCATGTTCAGCCCCCGGGCTCACTGTCAGTATGAATTTTTGATAATTTAATTAGAAAGGCCGCTGGGCAGATGGCGCTGACCGCTGACCGCAGACCGCTGGCAATTGCTTGTGAAAAGGCGTCCCCACCCAGTCCCAGTTCCTCACTTGGCACGCACACAGCCAGCCAGGACGACTTCCAGGGCGTTACAAAAGGAATTTTCATAATTAAGCAATTACCCATTTTTCCCCAGTTGCGCCTCCTTTTGACGTGGGCGTTGCGGCCACTTAGCTGACCAGCTCGCCATTTGTTTTAATTTCGTTTTGGCTTCGCAGTCCTACAAATGTCATAACACTGGCAGATCGCTCCGTTACGCATTGCCTAACGAAGATGAATTGGTTTTTTATTCAAATTAAATTTATGCCTAAGCCGAAAAACAACTCGCTTGGCCCACACGCAGCCCGGCCCTCGGAAAATGCGACAGATATTTCCATGTTTGAACCCATTAAAATCGCCAAACAATTGAGCCACGTGATTTTCGGTTCTGCGTGTCTATTCCACATAACGCACATTGGGGGCCCAGTGTCCAAGTGATGTCAACTAAATATCATCACCTGGCCCACGGCCCATACCGCTAACAGATGGCGCTCCGCTGATAGCCACGTTGGCGACATGACGTTTTGGATATTTGTTAGGTGCAAAAAAATATGTTTATTATCGCAAAGCGGACAAGGCGAATTTATCATTGTGATGTGGACATTCATATCTGTAAACTGATTATGATCTACTTAGCCAAAAGAAAAGAGATGGGAATGGGAAGGCGGGTTTGATGGCTATATCAGGGAGTTGGAGATAGCGTGACAAGGGCATAAATGGCTGGTGATGAATCATCTAGGGTACATTATGGCAAATTAAATTTAGCTGAAGATCTGGTACTCCATTTAAGCTTCCACAAACACAAATCGATATTGCATGCGAAGACGGATATTTGATATCAGAAAGTCTTTAGAATCCCTTTTAAATGATATCTTGTTCAAATCTAATAATAGTTTTTCTAAATCCAAATGTTTGGCTTAGCCGGCTCGAGGTAATCTGTCCCGTAAGCTTGATATTCATAATGTTGTTAATTAGCCCCTGAAGATGGACACTGATGTGGGCTCGAAATACATATATCGGGAAACATACGAAAGTATCCACCGTTTTTTCATTCCTTGGATGGGATGGATGACCTCGAGCCGGTTAAACCAAACATTTGGAATTTCGATTTAGATATATATATAAGTCCACTCGAATCCTTTTTTTGACAAAAAGTTTTAATAATTTCAAAACAGCGGTACCTTCACTTAGTTATATTAGCTACTTAGGAAACGAAATGGTTAACATCCCTCCCTTATGTTAAATAACAATTCATTAACTTAAATGTTGAATTATTAACAGTATGTTAGCAAATATATTACACAGGTTGTGTTTTAAAGGCTGAAAAGCATGCAGCCCACTAACTCCACTTTTTATTATAGTATTTTTAAAAAATTTGATAGACTATACATTTCAATTTATATAAAAATATATCATTGAAAGCAATTTTACCAAATTGTATACTTCTGCATACAGTTTGATCCAAATTGCTTCGCGATGGTTTAGGAAAATTTTAACATTTCGTTTTTCTGTTCACTTCAATTACAGTTTATCACGTGGAGCAGTAGGCGGTCATTTCATTTGACAGCTCAGCATGTAATCTATCTGATTTGATGGGTTTTTCTAGTTGTTGTAAAATGCTCAATTCCATATTTTTCATTTGTTCTTTTCCTCTTTATATTTAGACTATTTCGATGGTAAGTTTTTGATTAGTGTAAACTATATGATTTTTTATTTAGAAGAGGTCGTGTTAACATTAGTCGGAGTTCTCAGAATGCAAAGCGAAACCGTAATGTCGCAACACCTAGTACGGAAGAGGAAACTGGTATTAAAAGAGACTCGGCTCGTAAGCGTCGGCCAGAAGAGATCAACGAAGCTTACATTAAATTACGATTGAGAAAAAGAGAAGTTCGTGCATGGCAAGGGGATGAAGCAAGATTACAATGAGCTACCACATACTGAACGTGAACATTCGTCGTGATCATCCAACACAAACACAATATCCAAGGCCACTCAGCTGTTACTTACAGTTTTTGACAGCTTTCGATAAATGTTTCAAGAACTCGAAGGCGACCATGTCGGTCCGACTTAACTTAAAGTCATCGAGCCAAGGTCGACTGAGAAAATCGAAGCTGCGCGGTGCGCTACCTTCTAGTTATGGTATCATGATTTTAGCCTCTGTGCTTAACAGTTCGCTAAGGGCCGAATTCACATCTTTTACATAGAGCTGTCTGTCACATAAACTAACAAATAACAATATTGAATCGATGGCTGTCTGACACATGGCAACTTTCTGGGAGAACAGAAATCGGCCCTAAAACTATAATATTTAGAATTTATTGAAATTGAGAAATCGGTCCTTAGGCTGCCTTCACACTGTTCGACAAATGAGACTTGGTAGTCTAGCACAACAGTGCTACACATTAGAGACCTGCACGAGTGATTACACGATGCCCGAATCATGAATAACGAGAAGGCCAAGCTAACTTCGTCTTTGCCGATGTTTTTATACCCTTGCAAATGTTTTAATACATCAGAGTTTAAGAACGCCAGCATTAAAACAAACAATTTTTCTAAATAAAACCCACTTTCGACCGCTAAATTCCATGGCGGGGTTTAAGATATAATCATCCGATTTTGACAAAAACTTCCAAATCTATGTGAAAGCGTTTTATATTAATAATCGCTGAAGTGGAAGACGTTAACATTAAAAACAAAAAAGTTTTTCTCACAAAGACCCACTTTTCAACCGATAGTTCCTATGGCAGCTATAAGATATAGTCATCCGATCCGGTCGGTTCCGACATATTAGCAGTGTGCAGTAAAAATATGACTCTGTGCAAAGTTTCAGCTCGATAGCTTTAAAACTGAGAGACTAGTTTGCGTAGAAACAGACAGACTGACAGACGGACAGACAGACGGACGGACAAAGCTCAATCGACTCAGCTCGTCACCCTGATCAAGAATATATATGGTTTATAGGGTCGGAAATGAATATTTCTATGCGTTGCAAACTTCTGGGCAAAGTTATAATACCCTTTGCAAGGGTATAAAAATACTCATTTTGACGATTATAGTCAAAAATAGTAATATTGTCAAACAAACTTTACTCCCAACCAGGTAAAAAACAGGTAAGGATCATTGCACAAGCGCAGTTCGCAGATAAGGCTTATCCGTGGTAATAAAACCGCCAAATGCTTAAGAAGCGGCTTTTTAAGGCCAACAATGACCACACATAACTGCATTACCATGATTATGACAATGCCGAACCGCAGGGAATACCATGCATGACCAGAGAAAAAATATATAGCCAAGATCATACGGAATGTTTCAAACCACTTTCGGTGACTGACAAATCATCATATCGCGGAAAAATACCGTTGAGGATCAAAAATAGTAATAATGTCAAACAAACTTTGCTCCCAACCAAGTAAAAAACCATGCAAGGATTAATGCATAAGAGCAATTCGCATCTAAGAGATCTCCATGGTAATAAAACCGCTAAATGCTTAAGAAACTGCTTTTCGAGGCCAAAAATGAGCGCACATGAGCACTACATTACCATGATTATGATAATACTGAACTGCGATAAATACCATTATTGAAGAACTTAGCTCCGCAACGATATGATCTTATTATTATGATCTTGGCTATATTATTTACCATTGAAGAGATTGCGGTGTGACCCTATTAAATTATTCTATGGTATCTTTTTGCGATATTTTGACGTGAATAAAAATGTATATTTTCCATGTTCCTCCTCCCGCGAGTTCTTTGGCTTAGGATATGACCAACGCTTCCGCAACTTGCTTATCTTCAGATCAATATGAACCAAAATGGTCTTCATGGTATTCATAACCTTAGCTACTTAAAATTGTAAAATAAAATCGTTCATTTCCAATTGCAGATAGTCTTTACATTGACAAACAAAAAATTAATACAAAATTATGTTGGTTTATTCTTTATTATAGCCGTGTGAATTTGTAAAAAAAATGATTACAATTGGCTTTGCGTTTGGAAGTAAATAATACCTTCCAACTGCCTCCCACATCAACTAAACAACGAGCAAAATCCGTAACCAAAATCAAGATCGTACCATTTACGGTCTCAAACGGACGAATGTCTTGAGCGATAAATTTAACGCTGCTCTTTGTCACTTCATCTCGTACTCGGTCATCGACAACCACTCGTGATTTTTATACCCGTTACTCGTAGAGTAAAAAGGGTATACTAAAGTCGTGCAAATGTATGTAACAGGCAGAAGGAATCATTTACGACCATATAAAGTATATATATTCTTGATCAGCATCAACAGCCGAGTCGATTAAGCCTTGTCCGTCCATCCGTCCGTCCGTCTGTCTGTATGAACACCTAGATCTCAGAGATGGTAAGAGATAGAGGTTTGACATGTATGGGACAAATGCTTCTTTTATCTGCACGCAGATCAAGTTTGTTTCAAATTTTGGCCACGCCCCCTCCCGCCCCCGCAATTTGGAAAAAACGTTATATCTCCTACAGTTTTAAAGATAGACAATTTGTACCTTCCTACCATAGAGAGAGTTAGTAATTAGCAAAATGAATCGAATTGCCGAAGAAATGATAAAGATCGGATGAACGGTTCTCAAGTTATGAGCAAAAAAGTGAACCAAGCCCCCCCCGCTACCACCCCTCCCACCCTAAAAAAATGTTGCATACTTTTCGGATGGACACACTAAGGAACACTGTTAAACATGTTTTTTCATGAGTAACGGGTATATCGAAGTCGGTTAGAGCCGACTTTAACTTACGCTCTTGTTTTATTTGAGGCAATACTTCGCTGGTGCTTGAGCGCTTGCAACCAACATGTTTTCGCAGATTTGATGGACTGGATCCTTTGGGAAATTTAAAAGTTTTTTCGCATCTCTTGCACAACACATAGGCAACAAGTTTGGAAGTATTGGCCTCCGCAATTCTATCGTAGAATTTCCACACATCGCTGGAACGACTTGCTTCAATCCGCTTGTATTCTCCCGGCTATAGCTTTCTACATACGTCCATGTTATTTCTTAACAAATTTTATAAGACCGGCACGATGTAGAAATAAATCGAAAACCAAATTTGATTTAAGTAAAAACGAGTAAAGTACTACTCGATTACTATTTTAGCATTAATTATGAATGAGCATGTGTATTTTGCCGGCCACTGGTTTGAACTTATACTTAAGTGGTACACAAATTTAATCAATGAAATGTAATTTATGTATGTTACTTCATTTGATGGTGCCTAAGAGAAAGATAGTGTAATAGCTTAATGTAAAATCTTTAACATGTTTGATTCTGTTAGTTCTCTCGATGTCAGAAATCGCTTTAACGGAAACATTTTGGTAAGCGTCAAAATCTTTGGAGATACCTTTTGTCATCTTTTGAAGGTGGAATTAAGAATCTCAAACAAAAGCTTCTTTCAAAGGTCGTTTTAATTGCTTTTTTCAAAAGTCTTTCTAGAATTTGTAATGAAAATCCATTAAAATGCAAATATTTGTATCTTATAAGCAAAATTAAAATTTTGTGATTGATCTTTCTCTAAGCCCATTCAATGCAACTTACATTAAAACAAATTTCGTTAGAAGAAGTTACTTATCCTGGTCTCTGGTCGGATAAGCGGTCCTCAAACCACATCTTTTTCTTTAATCAATCTGCGCATTCGCGGCCCTGCTTTATTGCCCGTCCATCCCAGGTAAGTGATTTGACAAAGGGACAATGAATGACATCCTTATCTTTTTTTCGTTAACGCAGAGCTGGAGTTTTCGGCGGTTTGTCCAAATTAACAATTTTACTGCCAAAGACCCATTTGTTTAAATCGATTGCTTGATGGTCTCTCTCTGACGCAAGACTGCACTGATTTTAAGCACTCTCACAGCATTTGAAAAATTTAAAACAATTAAAAACGGATTTTCTAAAGAAAACTGACACAAAGTCAGGTTAGTTTGTTTGCTAAGAAAATAAAAGATATATATCTTCCTTTTTAATTTATTTACGGTTTCTTGCACATCAAACATTAATTTGGTTTATTGCCCTCGAAAGAGAAAAGATCCCTCTATTCATCTAAATTTTCACACGCAATTTTTCGTTAAAGATGGCTTTTTAATATATTTTTGAAAGCTGCCTTTTTAGGCATTTTTACCAACTTTGACCATTGGTATTTTAAAAACATGACGTGCTAGAAACATTTTTAAAATTGACTTAAATTCACGGTGTCAATATATGAAAAGTTTGCTATCTTCTCTGCTGAAAAAGTGGCCTTATTTTAAAAATCTGTGCAATTAGTTTATGAACAAAAGAAACGCCTAGGGCTGTACTACTGAAAGCTTACAAAGGAAGGTCAATCAGCAAAGTTCCGCTGAAGTACATTGGCAGAGTTAAGTACAGGGCGGACAAAAGAAGCTTAAGTATATGAATCATTAAATTCCTTCGAACATAATAATTCGTTGGAGAAGATTCCCTTTGCCCAGCGATGGTCGCAAAATCGAATAAAATGGCGCTACAACATTTCATCACACATCTAGTGCTCACCAGAGTAAAAGTGTTGGCTTTTTTTGTAGCTTGCAATAAGTTGCGTTTGGCAAAGAAAAACGGACCGGGCAAAGAGAACATCGGAGCCTTTGGGTGGAAATCGCTGGCATAGACATTGGCTCAGTGGCGTAGATAGGGGGGTGATTAAGATGATCAATGGAGGGGCATTGAGTTTCAAATCGGAATTATAAGGGACGAAGTCAAATGTAAACAGATTAAAAAAAAACTAAAAAACTTGAGTTAATTTTTATAAGAAATAATTAAGAAAAGAATAAAACCTGTTAATAGTCCAGTATTCCGGCCTTCTTTCAGAAAATTATATAAAAACTCCGACGATAGATTGTCAATTGTGAACAATTTTCATGCAAAAAATCGCAGGGTAATCCAAAATTTTTTTAACGACTTACCTCTAAAATTTAATTTCCATTACCATTTCCAACTTCAATGGTTATTGTCTGAGCGGATTGCGGATTTTGACTGCGGCGCTCCATTTTCCCATATTTCTTGGGAAAATTTTGTGTTTGCGGTCTGTGTTTTCGCTGGTGGAAACGAAATTTGTATATATGTGGCAATTCGATTTTTTACATCCCGCCAGATCCTTTTCATGATTTTAGTGTGGAAGCGAATTTTTTAAAAACCCTTTTCACCGATAATTATTTATTAAATCAACTGTTTTTACGACCACTCCATCTGGCCCGCATTTTAAAGTTTAAAATTTAAACATTATGTGCAAAGATCAACCTAAAATTTCGAAATTTAAAGACACAGACATAGAAAAAAACAATAGCTGAGTGCCGCAACCTTATTGCATGATAATTCTTCATAGTTCGCGATCCATCGATGGAATTCTTTGAGCAAAGGGGAACCTATACTAGGCCTTGAATTCTTGGGGTCGTTCACAAATTCGTTGTTTTTTGAAGAAAAGGAAATTTGCATTTTTCAAATTTCGTTTAAAAGATACCATGAGTGACCCCCCGCAATTATTTTGCTTGAAAATTTTTAATAATTCGCGGTCCATCGAAAGTATTTTTTTTTTAAATTTTCGGAGAGAAGGCAGGAGTTCTACAGGCCTTTTCCGGTATTCACTTTCGACAAAAATTGTCGAATTCGAATTGGTTAAATGTGCTGTTGTATCAAATTGGTTGGGTTAATCAGATTACAACGTTTTTATTTGAATCCGTCAAGTAAAGAGTAATTAGAAACAAAAGGTTAGATACGGATTTCCTTGGATGTATAATAGAAAAGAGAACATGTAAAAATTCAATTCACTTTACTGAAAACCGGTACATGCAAATTCCAAACAAATTTTCAAAATTTTACTTCACCCCCCACACACCAAAATTCCCCCCCCACATTTATTTTAAAAAAACATTTCGAATCAAACCCAAAAAAAAACTTCATATGTCTTACAGCTTCTTTTGCCTCAAAAAATGCTGCAAGGAAAATAATAAAGTAACTGATGCTACTAAGTGAAGATGTAAATTTTTACCACAAAAATAATGAAAAAAATGAAAATAAAGTTTTATAAAATAGCAAAATATATTTATTATTGATATAAAAAAAAAAAAGAAGACGGTTTTTACCCCAACAAAATGGATTTATTATAATACACTCTAATCTCACCCACTTACACTCACATTATTCGATCCCACACATTTCCCTCCAGGAGAGAAGACAAAGCGGAGCTCGGTTGACCAGCTGGTCAAGTGTATGAAAGCACCAAGCCGGCGGCTACGAAAAACAAATAAAAATGAGAACAGAAAAAAACCAAATCCCACTAATGTGCTTAAATAAATTTTGCCAGCGTTTAAGCCAATTAGTCCGTCGGACATTTTACTTCTTGTCAACTTTGGTAGCGGGCTGCCCGCTTTTGGCCGGCTCTGGGGTCGGGGTTGGTCGGCCCACTTGCCACTGTGCTTCATGCAGTGCGTTGGCAGATTCTGCTGACAATGTAGCTCGGGTTCGTTCTTTGGGCTCTGTGTGTTTTTTTCCCCGTTGTGTTATGTGGAGCTGTAGCTACTGCCAGTGCTTATGCAGCAAAAGTCCGTGGGATTAAAATTGTATCTGTTTCGTCGTCGTCGTCGTCGGCTGCCGCTTTTCATGCCCTTTTACGCATTTTTTGCCTTTTTGCTGTAGCTTTTTTCGGGATTATTGAAGTGCAATTAAGCTAAAATGTCAACGTGGAAAAAATTAATCGTTATACTGCCCTTTTTATGGCTTCCCCTTTGGGCCAAGTGCTTATCTGCCAAGTTGCATCAGCAGCCGGAAGAAGGAGCAGGTCCTCTCGAAATCTAATTCATGTACATGTCAAAATTGTCTTGAAGTCCGCCGCCAATGTGGGCCATAATGATTCGTAATTTATGATTTTTCGGTGGCTGTCTCTTTGGCCGTGGCAATCTTATCACCGAAGTCTGCAATTGTTTGCGTCGCCTCCCCGGCAACGGCCCTAATCGTCGAGTTAACATTTTATCGCTACTGTTCTGGCACTGGGCAAATATGTGCGCCATGTGAAAAACTCAAAACGGAGCCAACTCAAATATTTTCGTGTTTACCGCACGGCTCAGTCCGGTGACAGATTTGCGGCCAGCCGCAATAAATCTCAGTTGTTGGACTATTTTCAAACCGTTTTACCGTAGCCTACCGCTGCTTGGCACTAATAAATTTTTATCACAATATCTGAAAACGAAAATGTGTTTAGAGCGCAGTAATTCTGTTATCTTGGCAACGCAGTGCACGACATGTCCACCTATTTGTACAATCTGACGAGGAATAGAGGAAGAGGAGCCAGCGTTTACTTATTTTTTGGGTGGGCCTGCGTTGCTATCTGTGGGACTATCTGCTGTCCCATGACGTGATTGCATTGTCGCATTATGTCAATGACGATAGCAGGGCCGACTACTCATGAATGCACTAATTGTTTGTGTACGACTGATGAAGCATCTGAATCTGATGAAATCGTGAGGGTACAGGTGTCTGTTTAGTTGGAAATCATCCGACGGGTTGCTAGGGCATTAGTCAGCTAATGGGTGGTGTGACACTTTTGATTAGGTTGCTAGCGGGTGTGACTAATAAAACTAGGGCAAAGATTGAAGTCGTAAGTTAAATAGAATTGAATTGTGTTTATTATTTCTGCGAATTCTAGTTAACTTTGATTTAAATCTAAGCTTTCACTTTATTATATCGTTAGGTTAAGGTTGATGATTTCACTGAACATGTTTAATTGTTCGTTTTGCCCACATTGTGACTCACTCAAAATTATTTATTTACGAGAATTGTGGTGACCGCGTTTCAATACAATCAGAATATGGGCATTTCCAAAAAAGGTCCACTTTTTGTCACGTGCGAATGCAATTATCTTGAAAACGAAAAGTTGCCCAAAATCAGCCATAGCACCAATAATAGGGCTGATTTAATGCAGGGTTTGAAAAACCTAACAGTTTTATATTTCCTTTGCTTTTCAGTGTGCTGTGCTTTGACAAAATCGAAGTTCCGTGGAAAGCAAAAGCAAAATTATCAAAATCCGATGCTGCGCTATTGCTTTGCTGTGAGAATTTCGAAAGCATAGCAATAGCATATTCGAAATACTTTAGGAGCTGTGCTGCTGTGCTGTTAAAAAAAAGCAAAGTGTTTAATAGCACCAAAGATGTATAGATAATATAGATGACGCTTCTGAAATAAAAGATGAGAGCTGACATCAGATCCCAATTTTTGCCCTTAATTTCATTTATGAGAATCCATATACTGCAATTTAGCTCTCCCTTTCTTATGGATGAGCGTTAGCTCAGGAGGGAGGCATGCTGCCTTTCATTTCTGATTTGAAGATCTACTTTTTTTTCATTGCTAAATTTTTTTGTCAAATTTTAACATTTTTTTTTGCCTATGTTTACATTTTTCCTTTTTTTGCCGGTTCTGCTGTAAAGCCGAGGTGCTCATTCGTCCTTATGGCCAACAACAATTTCGCTGGGCCACACGAAGTCGGAATGGCCAAATCAGATGTTACAAAGACAAAGACGAAGACAATAGATGAAGGCAGAAATGAATTTGAAAGAAAAACTTTCTTTTCAGTCAAATGATAAAATAAAATCTGGTCTGCTCCTGGACTCAAACACACGACCCTAATTCTAACAGATAAGAGTCTATCCCTCAACGCCATTGAAACCTCCGGCGTTAGTCGAAAAAATGTGAACTCCCATTTGACTTGATGCTCCGGAGTTAGTCGTCAAAATGTGAAACTCATTTGGATTGATGTTTGTATTAAGTTGACCTTGGCAGCTTTGAAAGGCTCGTGTTATTTTTAGATTTCTTCGCCTGTGCCCCGCGCGCCCATGCCAACAAGCTTCAAAACGATAAATAAAAAAGTTTGTATGAGGCGCGGCATCTACTATGTGTAGTGTCTTTGATAATTTTTATAAATACTAGCCACACGTGTGAGCCCCGAAAAACGAAATGTCTTAACACTTCAAATAATGGATTCAGTGTTGTCAGAGAGGGAGAATGGTCTGCTGAGTCTAACAGTATAGTTAAATTTGTATTTGGGGCTTGAATATAACGTGCGTAACTCAGAAAATGCTCATATGTTACAGACAGAAGGAAGAATCTGCGATCAATATTTTATAGCAGTAAAGTCGATATAGCCAAGTCTGTCTCCTATCCATATTACGTACAGATCTCAGAAATGGTAAGAGCTGCAGGCATCCCATTTTGAATATAGACTTCTTTTACACATTTTTACATCTGATAATTTTTCCATCTTTTGTATTAAAGACCGCTAATGAATTAGCGGCTGAATGTGGCATAAAAGTGACTCGCTGGTCCGTTGCACGTTCTTTAAAGAACTGTGAAAACATAGTGCAACAAAAATTGAAGGTGGCACCAAGTTTACTGGACCGCCACAAGAAAGCCCGGGTGAAATGGCAACTGACTGGTCAAAAGTAAAAAGTTTTTATGGAGCATGGCAAATACTAATTCATTTTTCCAGATCATTTTCTCGGATGAGAAAAAGTTTAATTTATATTTTCCTAATTGAGGGATTTTGCTTTATTGGAGGGATTTGAGGAAGGAACACCTGTACTTTTCGAAGAGAAATTTTGGAGGAGGATCATTGATGATTTGGGCTGTGTTCTGCGAGTGTAGATGCTTGGAGCTGGCATTTCCAAGCACTCATATGAACTCCTGAGAGTACGTGGACATTTTGCAAATGAATTTATGGCCTTCACTTAGCGGTAGAAGGCGTTAAAAGGTCATTTTCTAAAAGGACAACGCACTAATGCACGCAACACAAGGCACTAATGTTCGGTTTTTGGAGTGGCCCGCGTGCTCCCCGGTCTTGAATCCGATGGAAAGCCTTTGGGCATTGCTTGTCGGAGGGATTAATGCTCAAAACCCTAAGTACAATAGTACTAAGTAGCTCAAATTGACAATAATTAAGGTATGGAAAATACTGTCCCTTAGTGACTTAAAAAACCTCGTAGAGAGTATGACAAATAGGATCTATGAATAATTTAGTGCTAAAGGAGGTTACAGTCATTGTTAAAGTAAATAAAAATAAATTTATTATTTCACATTTTTCTATTGTTTATTGAATTTAGTGAAGTGCGGCTATAGTTATGCACCTTGCGCAAATCGAAAATGAAACTTAACGGTTAATTTTTGCACTGAGAGTGTTGATGCTTGTCACTTATTTTTAGGGTTGTCGAAATATCGATATCGAATACATTTTGACGATATTATTATGATTACTTTTTTTTTTTTTGGACAAAAAGGAAGGTTTCTTAAGGGCATTCTCTTGGATATTAGTGGCATCAGTAATACTAGTAATACGCAAGAGAATGCCTTCAGAAAAACCCCATTTTTGAGGCCGAAACTAACAAAAATACACACCAAAAATGTATTCAACAAGTATTCGATATCGATATTTCGACATCCCTACTTATTTTCTCTCATTTTTAACGTTCTTTCAAACGGTAATCACAAAGTTTTTCCAGCTCTACTGTTTCTATGCGTACACTGAAAAATCAAGGTGCGGCTATAGTTTTGCACCAGAGTTTATTGAACTTCCAGCTTAGAGAGCGACGCTTTTTTAACAGCACAGCCGTACAGCTACGAAAGTATTTCGAAAATGCTATTGCTATGCTTTCGAAATTCTTTCAGCAAAGCAATAGCACAGCTTCGGGTTTTGAATTTTGTACTTTTGCTTTCCATGTGAACTACGTTTCCCTCAAAGCACAGCACAGCCAAAGCCATAAATTTCAGTGCTATTGCTATTTTGCTGACTGTTTTTCAAACCCTGATTAAAAGTTATAAATTAAACTTATTTAGATCTTTATTTAGACTTTTATTTACTTTAAACGTGTTTAATGGTCCCGTTCGACAGAATGGAAGTGCACAAATGCAAAAACTTGAAGCAAAAGTTACTGATCACAGAGTCACTCAACGTGAGTCACTGAGCAAGAGTCTTCCGACAACAAGTGTAGCTAGCTAAGTGTGACTCAACATAAGCCACTCGACAAGAGTGACATAACAAGAGTCACTGAACAATAGTGACTGAACAAGAACAGCTAGATAGGAGTGTATATGAATGACGTCGGCGTTACGTGATGCTGAAATCAAATTTTACTGCTACTAACATCTTACGTACCGAAATTACACACAATTCACAAAGTACAGGGTGGTCCAGTTAAAAATTGGAATTTAATTTTACTGAGAAAAAAAAACTTCTCTATATTTTTCTAAGGTTGAACCTTTATTGGTTCTTCCCCTTTCTCTTGTGCGAAAAATTTAAAGCACACACGCCAAGAGATTGTGAGAAGCTTGGCTTGGCCCCTTTGAGGGGCTGTATAGCCAATTTTACATTACATTATTGGAAAGGTTGGATCAAGTCATTTATTTATGAAAAACAATTTCGGTCAAATGACCACCACGGCTGACTTGGCAGTAGCCCATTCGATCCATCCAATTTTTGAGAACATTTTCAATTGTTTCGGCACGTATGTCAGCAATAGCAATTCGAATCTCGTTCTTCAACTCATCAATTGTTTCAGGATTGTTTGCATAACATTTGTCCGTGACCTCTCCCCAAAGATAATACTCTAACGGTGTCAGATAAAAGCTTCTTGGCGGACAATTCACATTTCCATATTTGCTGATTATTCGATTTTCGAAGATAGGTTGCAGAAGATCGATTATGGAGTGCGCTGTGTGGCACCTAGCGCCGTCTTGTTGAAACCAAATACCAAGTCTTCCGCTTCAATTTCCTCAATGATCAATGATGCCTCGAGACCAAAATCCGCACCAAACAGTGACATGTGGTGGGTGCATTGTCTAAATCTCGACGACGATATGCGGATTTTCTGTGCCCTAGATGCGAGAATTTTGTTTATTAACATAGCCACCGAGGTGGAAATGTGCTTCATCCGAAAAAGTGATTATTCGGTCAAATTCACCATCTTCGGCCAAACGATCTTCCGCCGAATTTGCGAACTGTAGACGATTCGGATGGTCCATTGGCTTACGCTGCTGCACGAATTGAACTTTGTATGGCTTCATGGCAAGGTCTTTATGCAAAATTCGCATCAAAGAAGTGCGCGAAATATCCAATTGTTGATATCGATGGCGAGTTGACGTCGATGGTTGATCACGCACATTTTCAGCAACCGCAGCAATTATTTCGGTCGAGCGCACCGGATGAGTACGTACACGGTTGGTTTATCCACCAACTAGATGGACCACCCTGTACAAAGTTGGCTCTTGAATTTTTGGTTTTTATAGGCAAGCGGTGTGAGGAAAGTATCCTAGCCAAGAGCAGAAGCAACCAACTCCACGTCGTTCGGTCGTGTCACCTTACATTATTAGTCATGATTTGGTAGCTTTCTTTGAAAAAACTGGGGTCTGGTTTGAGGGGTCATAAATAAAATAGGAGGAACGCAAGAAACACGAATGGACCCGGCGCACTCACTCTTTTCGGCGCCACTCATACGGTGGTTAGGTTTTGTTATGTCCGATTATCATGAAAAATATCATATCATCTTACCTCTCTGAACTGAGATTTTAGAATATAATTTCATAGATTTTATTGGCAACTTTTAGAGCAGGGCTGTAAGTCGAAAGTACTATTACAATTTGTGGGACAATTATAAATTTAATTGCCATTACAATTACAATTATTCTGGAATTAAATATTTCAATTATCATTACAATTATTTCAATAATTATTGGTACCAAAAAATACAATTTCAAGTAATTTCCGTTGCTATTTTTCATTACATGAAAGTATTTGTATTAGTAATTGAATTGATATTTTGAATACAATTGTTTTAAATGGTAATTAAATTTTGAATTTCTAAATTTGTACTTGAAGTTTTAGATTGACCTCTTTGGGCAACCTAAACGTTTGGAATCACTTATGCTGGTACGAAACCAATTCCGAAATATACTGCCTTCTCATACCCGACTACTTGCCGGGGAGGGAATTAGCCGCTGCCAATCCATTTTAATTAACCCCAAAGTCCAGCAATTGTCACATCTTTTGAAAATCTCTGCCACATAAATCACTTCAACTAGAGATCCCCAACCAAAAAGGGAACCCAGCAGCCTTACTCACTTTCCCTTAATTAGAACTGCTTCCCCCAACTCCTCCAAAAACACTACGCAACTTTTGTCACATATCTGATTTTTTTTACCTTTTATTTAATTAGCTAATTTCAAGTGACCTACCGAAATTTATTTACTAATTAGATGACATAAATATTTAAGCGGGTCGATGGCATCCCAACGGATATCAGTGCAAAGTGCAAATGTAACTAAAAGATACGCAGCTGGGGGTAATACATTTTTAATAAAGCCAAAAGCGCAAACAATTTAGATATTAAATTATTAAAATGGTAAAACTCCAAATTGCTTTTCCGCCACCCCTCCCCCACCCCACACACACACCCACACCAACTCACACACACACGTACACAAAAGGCAACTTAAAGATTTTGATCTATTGCCAGGGCCAAGTATTCCCCCTCAACACAAGTAAATCCAATTTTAGGCGAAACAAAATCGAAATCGTCGCATCAATACAAAAGAAATTAAAAACAGCAACAAATTTCTCACGCTATTCCTCCAGCCAGAGCCCCGAAGATGCTTCATATCTGGCTACATCTCGACCCCGAAATGACTTTCACCGGGACTGCGGCCTGGATGGGGACGGGGACGGGGACGGTGTGTATACATTTCACACCCTCAAAAATAGAAATTATCTTTGTGCATTTACGCAAGTTTTTAATGCTATTAGTTCCATCTTAACATCCCAGCCTGCCATTTGGAAATGAACTGAAATTGTCTGTTCCGTGTGTCCTTTTGCCTGGGCCTTTTATTTCTATTTTCTATACATTTCCATTTCCATTTTGTTGCTCGCTGCGTTGCACTCAACAACGATGCTCTGGACGCAATTTTGTTGGTAATAAATCACCTAAAGTCGACATTAAATCTTTTTTTCCTTTCTCCTCCTGCCCTTCTGTAGCGTTTGCTTTCATTTCGTGGCTGACTTTCACACAGAGGAAAGAAAAAAAATGAAATAGAAAAACAAAAATAAACCTTGCACATGTCTTGGGATTACCCGAAGACTTTTCAAGGGTCGTCGAGTCCTTTTTTTGACTTGAACTGCGACAACTGATAAAAATAAGCACATTTTAACATTGCACTATGGTGGAAAAGACGATATTTTGGGAAGAAGCTTAGGAAATGCATTAAAACACTTTAGCTTCCTAATATTTTTTATAGGGTCGAAAATGATTCCTTCTCCCTGCACAAACTTAATAAACTCTATGTACCTTTGGTACAGGCTATAAAAAGGGTGAATATGTGTTAAGATAGAGTACTCGACACACAGTACTCGATACTTAGTACTAGTTAGTAAGTACTCAATACTCAGTACTGTATAATCGCAGTACACGATACTCACTACTCGATGCTCGAGACTACGTACTCGGTACTCAGTAATCCATGCGCTGTACTCGATTTTTGGTACTCAATTACTAAGAACTCGATACTAGTTCTCGGCTCTCAGCACTTGATACTTCGTACTCGATACTAACACTCGACACTCAGTTCTTAACACTCAATACTCAATAATCAGTATTTGATACTTAGTACACGATGCTCGACACTACGTAGTCGATACTCAGTACCCGATTCGAAGCACTCTCCACTAGGAATATGATACTTAGTTCTCGACTATCAGCACTCGATACTTAGTACTCTACACTAATACTAGATACTCAGTACTTAACACTCAGTACTCGATAATCAGTACACGATACTCAGTACTCGATGCTGGACACTACGTACCCGATACGCAGTACACGATTCTAAGACCTCTGCACTAAGAACTCGATACTTAGCTATCGACTCTCAGCACTCGATATTTAGTACTCGATATTAACACTAGATACTCAGTAATTAACACTCAGTACTCGATACGCAGTACACGATACTCAGTACTCGATGCAGGACACTACGTACTCGATACTCAGTACTCGATGCGCTGTACTTGATTATAGGTACTCTATACTAACAACTCGATACTTAGTTTTCGGCTCTCAGCACTTGATTCTTTGTACTCGATACTAACACTTGATACTCAGTACTTAACACTCAATACTCAATAATCAGTACTTGATACTCAGTACACGATACTCAGAACTCAATACTCAGTACTCAATACGCAGTACTCGATTTTAAGTACTTTATACTTAGAACTCGATACTTAGTTCTCGGCTCACAGTACTCGATACTTTGTACAAAGCACTCAGTACTCGGTTCTCAGTACTCAGTATGTTGAACTGCATTCAAGAAAAATTTGCAATAAATTTTATAAATTTGCCATATTTCTAAAATTGCCTTTTAGTTTAGATAATTTTTCTAATAAACAGGTTTTCTTGATCTTCGAAAAATATGCCATGAAGAAGAAAAGTTTTAGAAAAACCCCCCCAAATTCTGAAAATAAAATTTTCTTAATAAATATGAAAAAATATTTTTTAGAAAAATTTCTTTGAATATATAGGAAAAGTTTATTTCTAAATAAGAGAATCTACACAGAATAAAAAAAACCTATTCAAAAAGGCCAAAATTAGAAAGAAAATTTGATCTAAATAACTTTTGATCAGAATACTTGAAGTAGCTCTAAAACTTAGGCAGTGTGTGCGTTATAGTGCGTTACGACCTCATTTAACGACCTCGTAGAGAGTTCGATCCCCAGACGTGGCGGACAAAAAACATTAACTTTTCTTGGTGAGTATATAAAATCGTTCGGAAATTTGTAACCAAGAAGGAGGAGATCTCGGACCACAGGGAGTATATTATCTTGAGTCGCGAATGTGCTGATGGAAATAGCGTCGTCCGTCCGACAGCGTTTTAGCGACCGCCGTTAGTTATAAAGATCTCGAAACTTGATTTGGACAAATACGCTGCACATCATCGGAACCGACCGGGCGGATGAACTGCGTTTCAGAGATTGAAGGCAGTCGGTAAAACTGATGGGTTAGCGGGGAACATAGAAGACGACAAAACTTGTAGTGCGGAAAAAACTCTTTTGTTTTGACAATGTCAAATAGTTGAATTAACTAAAACAATTAATTGTGGGGTGGTCCAATGGGTGGTCAAACGTCCGTCAAAGAGCTATGCTCCAAAAGTAGCATCCCGGACCAGCCAATTTCAAAGGGTGGTAAAATTTTCAATTCTGATGAAGCTGACAAACCCATTTAATCCAGATTTATATCTAAAAGGATGAAAAGTTATACAAGAGCGGAATAACGTAGATTTCCCAAAACAAAAATTATAAAAATTCAAATTGATCCATAAAAAAGTGTAGCCTTTTGCACCATAGTGCATTGGTGAATTTGAATTTTTGGTGCTGCCAAAAATGTTTATTAATTTCAATAGGCCAAACCAAGCAGAAAATGAAACATTTCCGCAGCAACAGCATCAGCGGCAGCACATTAACACTTTGGCAAACAATGGCCAAAGTGGCATCCATCAACTGCAACCAACAGCACCCAGAGTCGGCCGGAGCCACCCCACATGGTCCATGGAGCCGCTTGCCTCTGCCTGTCACAGATCTGTCAGAGAAGCGAGACTGTGAACAATCGCAGGAAGTTCAAACAAAACAGGCTCGACCCCGGCCATATGCATTTGAATTTAAGTGCCAGCCAACAACAACAACAAGAACAACAAAAAACAACAAACAATTTCGCGCTTGGCAAAGCAAATAAAAGGAAGCAAAAGAGCAAGAAAGGCAAACAGAACATGCGTTAAACTAATAATTGTCAAAAAGTCAAAGTCAATTCGAAATTCGGCAAATGCAGTAGCAGCAGCTGAGCAGAAGGGTAAGCGCAAACCTGAATTTTGTGACGAGTTACGCGGCTCAATGTCAGCTTCGACCACCACCAGGCTTAGGGTCACAGGCAGGCATACCGCCTGCATTGTCAACTGTTATTCTTTTGTTTTTCGTTAGGTATTTTCCGTATCCTTGGGTGATCTCAATCAAATGTTGTGTATTTTGTTGTGCATTTGACATTCATGCGCTTTGCTGCTTGTCTGTCAACAATTAGCACGCTATTCATCATGTCATCCGGAAAGCGGAGCTGGAGAAGGGTCATTCAAAGCCACCTCATCCGATTCAGTATGCCAGATCGCTGTACGTTTACGAGACTTTAAGCTGTCACAAAAGGCGGATGATGTGGTTTATTTTTTTTTGCATTGTGCCAGTTCAACAGACTTTTAATAGAAAATAAAAAAATTCAACAAATTTAGGGAAATTGGTCACAAGAAGTATTTTACTAGGACCTTGTATGAATGGAGGTGTGTTAGTCTGAGGGTTGACCCCCACCATAGAGCAAAGTTAAGAATAAAAACTATTCAGCTACGCGGTTCAAAGGCGTCTGCGTATGCAGTTACCCTTCAGGTCAGAAGAAGTTCGTTGTAAACATGGTTCCACAGAAGTGAGAATATGACTTCCTTATGTGGGGTTACTTTCGAACCTAATTGTCTAAGTTTAGTTCAGGGCCTTAGCCCATAGCCATCAAATACCGAAGGTGGCTCGTGTTTTCACACAGACGCGAGAAGAACTTATGGCTGTGTGAGCTGAGGAGTCCACTATGTGGTCTCAAAAATATATCATAAAGTCCAAATATTGATATATCGGATTCAAAGCTGCCACAGATAGTGCTTAGACTAAATCATAATTTCGGAAAGATTTGTAAACCGATCGGACAACGCCAACACCTAACTCCCATACCAGCTCTTTTTAAGTGCTTATACTTTTTCAAGCTTAAGCGCTCTTACATTGCGAATCTCTATTTTATAGCTTTAAAGTAGTATAATAGTATAGTATCGGAATACATTCCGATTTTCAGTGATTATTTTTTATACATATTAATCAAAATATTGATATAGCTTTATGAAAAAAATGGTCTAGTATTTTAAGTTTTTCTATCGTTTAGTGGATCACATAAAATATTATTTCTTTAACTCAAATATATAACACTGGCCAACAGTCCAGCCTTATTGATGACAAATTCTGATTCAGTTTTGTGCACTGATTCCAAAACTGGTCTCGGTTTTTCTCCATTAGCTCTTGTTTTCAAGATATCGCGGAAAAACCATTTTGCTGTTTTTTTTTTGCTTTTAAAAAATTATGGAGGTTACACCGAGCAACAATATCTGTATTTATGAGCTCTATGCGACAGTATACATACTAAGGTCGCCTAAAAAATCAATGGAGCATCATAAGCAATACCAAAAGCGCCTAAATTGGCCTTTGAAGAGCAATTTTCATCAAATTATAGCAAATTTGTCGAACTTAATCGCCGTGTACCAGCCATTTAGGGTGGTTGAATTTTAATTAAAACCACTTTAGCATGTAGCCCAATGGTTCTTCTAATTTCACAATTTTTTTTGCATATAAATCTTGTCGATGGACAAAGTTACAGGCGGTTAATCCCGAAAAATTATGAATTAAATTTTATGGCAGGATTACTAGATTGATACATAACGAGAGCGTAAGTTAAAGTCGGCTCTAACCGACTTCGATATACCCGTTACTCATAAAAAAACATGTTTAACAGTGTTCCCGCGTTCCTTAGTGCGACCATCCATACATTTGCACGACTTTAGTATACCCTTTTTACTCTACGAGTAACGGGTATAAAAAATCATGGGATTTATTATGCGACTAAAATGGACATCGTTTTCGACTGCATCTACAAAAATTCATAATTCTGCGAAAGCTAAATAAAATTTTTGAAACAGTTAACTTTTAAATAAAGGGGAATAATGCAGCTTTTTATTGAGTATAATCATGTTCAATTATTCTCATTAGTTTTGTTTTTATAAGCTTTAATATTATGAAGAACGCGACATTTAGCACGCGACATCTTAAAAAAGCTAACAGTGAAATGGACATATCTTCGGTATTCAGGCCGATTTTCTCATAGTAAAGAAGCAGAAGAGCTGAACATACATTTTAGTATTTATTTTGATATTTGTTTTTAATGTTATGTTAAGAAAAATCATTTTGAAAAAATAATTTTTTTCAATCTCGGTGGACCTTTCTGTGGAAATGCGTGGGTGTCACAGAAATCGCTAGAGATTTTGCCGACGGTTGGTTTGTAAATCTCTCCAAAAATTCGTTGGTGACACAGAACTTCTAGATTTCATTTTCTAATTAGAAAATCTAGTTGGAGCACCAGATGTTCCAATTGATGTTCCATCTCTAAAACCAGTGCTGAATCTCTTGCCAAAAAAATTTCACTTATTTTAGATGTGGGTTAATTTAATGATTAATTGAATTTATTTGATTGTGTTTTATGTTTTATGATGCATTTTTATACACTTGAAAAGTGTATTATAATTTTGCCCAGAAGTTTGTAACGCATAGAAGGAATCATCTCCGACCACATAAAGTATATATATTCTTGATCAGCATGACTAGCTGAGTCGATTAAGCTTTGTCCGTCCGTCTGTCCGTCTGTCTGTTTCTACGCGAACTAGTCCCTCAGTTTTGGAGCTATCGAGTTGAAACTTTGCACAGAGTCTTCTTTTTACTGCACGATCGGATGACTAATTCTTGTAGCTGCCATACAAATGTTTAGTGAGAAAAACTGGTTTGTTCTCAATATTATCGCGCTCAAACACGGTCATGGGTAATATGTCATGTTTTTAAGTTGATTTGCGAAGTTTGGTCGAAGTCGCTAACCGTTGTGACAAGCTATTTCAAGTGTATCAAAACTTCGGTACAGACGAAGTTAGCTTTGCCTTTCTCGTTAAATAATTATTCAATTTTAAGTCGCATTCTCCACCAATATAATGCAAAATTTAAAAATTTGTTGACGCCAAACATGAGGTATTAGTTTCCATCCCTTAATCCACCCGCTGTCATGTAGAGGGCGCCACTTCGACAAAAGGCGCTAGTGAGAAAAGAGCTTTGCAAAATCTCCTAAAAACATTAGAGGTTTGAAACCAACCAAAAGAAATTTCTGTGGCACCTAAGAATTGGAATTCGGTTGGAATTTGGTTGGAAGAGGTTTCTGTGGCACCCCGGATAATAATTTTGCCCCGAAGTTTGCAACGCACAGAAGGAATCATATCCGACCACATAAGTATTTATATATTTTATATTCCGTCTGTCCGTTTCTACGCAAACTAGTCCTTCAGTTTTAAGGCTATCGAGCTGAAATTTTGCACAGAGTCATCTTTTTGTTTTTAGGAAGCACTCGCGCAATAGATGACTTTTTGAGCTCCCAAACAGTTTGGAGTACTCCGTACCGAGCTTTTATGCCAAGTTTATTGGGCATTCGGTTCAGCACATTTTTCTGTCCTCTCCATCTGGCCGGACCTGGTTTAACTGCACAGAGTTCATGGCGTAAGCCAATTTCTTCAAAAGTTTTCGCTTAAAGACCTATTCTAAGAAGAGCGGAATAACAATTTTTATGACCGCGACCACGAGGATACTATAAGCTAAGGCCCACAAATCTGGCCAAGAATAACACGAACGTACCCTTAAACTGTCTCCAATGCCAACGGACCCATGCTTCAGCACTCGGTGGTGGCCAAATGTCAGGTGGTAACCATAACCAACCCGATCATCAAGTTTACTGTGTCGGCCACTCTTCTCCTCGGTGGAGGTCAAAAATTAACCCAATGTGATGAGGTCGCAGTGGGCAGCATTGCAAGCTCTAGCAGTGTGGGCGTTGCAAAATGTTGCATGAAAACTAAAAATATATTTTTCAATCTCTAGTGTTTTGTTTCATGCGAAATAAAAATTTCAAATACAGATTTGCGTAACTTAAAACAAAACTAGGTCCACGAAGCAATTTCATCAAAAATAGCGAAAAAGTTTTAAGTGGCCTATTTATCAATTTTTCATCAAAATTGGGCAAATATAATATTTGCTGTGTGACCTAGCTAGAGCCCAAATGATGGCACAGCCCAAATCCATTATTTGCAGATACTCCGAGTAGCCGTTCTGCAGACGATAGCAGCATTCCTGCAAAGAAATACACATTCAACCAACTTGGGAACCAGCCTCAAAAGTGTCGCATATCTGCTTCATCTGACCCAAACTGTAGGACGAGTAGGACGAGATATGTATCCGACGGGAATTTTGTGCAATGCATCAAACAGCTGAACACCAGTGTGGCCGTTTCCATATTTGGCCTTTTTGTATATATGGTCACACTAAAAAATTTATTAGCGTGCTAAATTTTTCGCGCTTTTTAGAACAGTCCTTTAGGATAGAAAATTCATAATTCCTTGACTTGTATTAAAATTGGAAAGTAAACTCACTTGATATTTCCATGACGCTACTTTAGATATAAATCTTTTAACTCTTTATGCCTGTGCATTTATCACCTGGTATTTTATTTTTGTCTCGCCCTTTAGGCTGCTTACATTCGCACTCCCACCTGTCGCCAGTGCATAAATTCACATACTCAATTGAGCTTCCTCCTAACGCCGTCCGAAACCCAAAACAGATCCATTTTCATTAGCGAAAATGTTGGGCGTTTCACATCTACCCGCAATGAGCTGCCGACATGCCAAAAAGTGCAGCCATCAGACATATTTACGGCTCCGATGGCGGCGACGGTGGCCCATCCTCATACTCATCCACCGGCCCCTCCAATGAGTTACGGGCCGTGCGTGGTAATGTGGCCAACGCCATCGAAATTTATGCGCCACGCCGCTGCGCCAGCTAAAATCAAAAGCCAAGTGCTCATAAATAAATATCGGCCGAGGCGGCTAAATCAAATTTGATTGCATATATCGGCTACCTGAGAGCAGACGTCGTCCGTAATTAGTTACTCGGAGTTGTGGTTGCCATCATTTTTGGACCATGTTCATCTTCATCTCTTGATTTTGCTTGTGAACCAAAAATTAACAAATGTAATTTGCATATTAATTACATTACGGGCAAAAACCAAACTGAGCTGAGGTTTTGCCGCGACAGCATCCAATCTGTAACCCCCAGAAATTAAAAAAAGATTAATTTAAAGCGATCAATGAACGCCATTTGCTCATTAGCCAGCCGGCGCTTTTTTTCCGAGCCAATCAAAAATTTAAATGAAGCCGCACAGCCCAGAAACTAAGCTAAAACGCTTATTTTTGTATTTTGTTAAATTAATCCCAACAAACTGAAAATGAGAAGCAAAATAACAAATGCCCAGAAATTTGGCTGAGCTATTTTGGCGCGCTGACGTATTTCAATTTTAAGTCAAAGTCACTTCAGTTTTTTTTGTTCCTTTTTGCCAAACTCAATTTGCAAGCGGCCAAAATTATATATTTTAATTAACATATGGAACAAAAAGGTCACCTGCCTTGATTCGACAAAGGTCATAGCATTATCAGCCGTAACGAATTCCACTTGAATGGTCCAATCAAGTTCAAACACAAAAACAAATCTAAATTTGCTGTAAACCGGGCCAAGAAAGTTTCACATTTGACTTTTAAATGTTTTGAGATTTAACCAGGAATGGAGCAAATGTTTATAATTAATCTGGTCGAGGCAAGGTTTTGATGAAAGCTTCACTATGGTGGGATGCTGATTTGTCGAAAACAGATCGCTTCCCATGGAAACGTTTAAAACAAATTTTACTGTTCAAAATTATTTAAAAAAAATGTGTACTATTTTAAGTTCATAATGATTTTGCACTTTTAGGAGAGTTAAGACTTTGTTGGCCATGCGAAACCCCATACTATATTTTCTGCCCAAATAAAAAAGAGCTTCTTCCCCATTTTAATTGGAGTTCGCTCTCGACAAGAACTGCAAAAGGTACCAAGCTATCCCCACTCGCCTATTCGACTCTATTCAACACAGTTCCTTCCAGATAGCTGCTATGTGCCAGCTCAGATTTCAATTTGTAATTAGCTTGTTTAAGTGAGGGATAACTCTATCTAGTACATGAAAAATTGATCCTAAATGTATTTTTTTCAAAATTTAACAAAAGACATGTATTTCGAAACTACAATTTGTCAACGTTTTAGCCGGCTCGAGGTCATATTATGTTTGCACATGAATACTGGTCAGCTTGGCGTTCTCTTTTGCTGTCGGTTTTTCACCTATGCTGACTTGGAATTCCCAAGTAGTCATACCACTGAAAATAGAACCGGAAAATTCATGATTCAACAGTCGACCATCCTCCTTTGTGGTGTTATTTGTTCCTGTGGAGTTAGCGTTAGTTTAATTAGTTTTTAGTTCGTTAAAACAGTCACGATATGTATAAAATTTAATTTCATTACGATCAAGACGAGTTGTGAGAACTTGGTATTGAGGAAAGATGATTAACTTGAATAGAAAACATATTTTTATGTTTTAATCCAGAGCAAACATTTTTTTTGGATGAGGTAATTTGGAGCACATTAATATCCACAAGAATGAACTCAGTAAACCTCACTTTTTGTGGCTGAAACCATTAAAAATATCACCAATATTTATTGGATAACCGATATATCGCTTAAGAAAAATATTCGAT
>JAEIFU010001865.1:0-56127 GCA_018904235.1 Lordiphosa stackelbergi | reverse complement strand
GTCGCAGTTTTCATTGGTGGAAATTTTTTGGTGGTGGTGGGTACAAACCCGACACACTAACCCTATATATTATACCCTGTAGGGAAGGGCGGGGTCGCCGCTCACGTTGGGAAAAAAAAAAAAAAAAGCCAGCAGCGTTGCGGATGCATTGCTCTGTTACCGGTGGTGACCACGAGGAGGTGTGAGTCGACAACGAACGCAGTAAACCAGGATCACGCTGGGTTCGCCAATAAATTATAAAAAACCCCATTATAAAATTTGAATTAATATTATAAAAACCCACATTAGGTAAAATCTTGGTAATTTGAACCAATAAGTTCAGTTCATTATAATCTGCCATTAAAAATTAAAACAAAACATTTTATAAAAAATTTTTTATTTCAAACTCTATCAAAATGTAATTTATTTACACTATTAAATTGAATTCGTCAAGTGTGGACACCCCTCTAAGTGGAAACATTTGTCTCTCCTCGTGTCCATGCGAATGTTGTGAAACAGAAGTCACCATGTTTATCATCTTGCTCGAACCCGTACATCAGAGTTCTCCAGCCATAGACCCTGGGGCACGAACATACTCCCTGTGTGTTAGAGGGAGACATAGTCACATTTTCACGCTCTCTTCTGGGGGAACCCTGCCGTACTTGTAGCAGTTTACGCCTTCAGAGACCTTGAGTAAAAACGCGAAAAACGCCTGTTCTGCAGCCTTCTTGGTTTCGCACCTCTCTCATTTTACGTTGTCTTGCAAAGCGCTAAAAAGCACACCACTTTGTTTTTTTATCTTGCTAAGGAGTTACATTTGTTATTTACATATATTTTCAAAAAACGACATGAATACTCAGCTGCTTATACTTACCTTGCAAATATGCGCCATTTAAAATCCATTTATTTATCTTCATAACGTCGTCTGGGAAAGGGTCCTCCATAGCCTTTACTTTTAACTAAGTACACATTTGTTTACATAAAAAAACTAAAAGTACTAAATATGACATGTCAAGCATCGCCAGCTGCGACGTTCGGCATGCTTCGTTTTACAATTCATACATTCTTCGAATTTTCGAAAAAAAAAAAATTGTTTAGTTTCAAATTCATACTTCTGCGCATCAAATAAATCCCTTCGAAGTTTCAATCTAATACTCTATAGGTTTGCATTGATACAAAAAAAAAATGATACTAGTTTCAGTTTCGATTTAAGACAACGTGTATCAGAGTGATATTGATACAAATTTTTTTGGGTGTAGAAATGGATTTTTTTTTTATGCTAGCTGACTTCGCCTGCACTCTTGAATAGTTTGTGTTGACTCTACATAGGGATATCGAAATATCTATATTATTATCCAAAATGACGGGTATCATTATCGTATATTTTTCAGAGGCGATAAATCGGGAATCGATTTTTTGGGGGTTTTTCCGATATTTTTGTTTTAGCGCACTGTTGCGAATAACTGTTTCTTGTTCTCTGGACATGTAAGGCACAATATTTAGAAGCTAGCGAAAACGTTGATGCAAGGACCAGTGTCAACTTAACAAATGTAAAGGCGCTCTGAGAGCAAAACTGCAAAGCTTGGCTTAAATGCAGCTCATTTTTAAAAACGCTAAATGTAAGTTTGAATGGTTTTGTCAACTGGGAATTTGTGTTCTTTTGTATGTGGAATTGAAGGCTAGTTATGCATTTTTTATATTGTACATTATATGTACTGGATGGTACATAAATATGTGCAATGTTCATTGTGCAAGCTTGCATAATCATATGTATATGTCTATAAGAAAGGGCGTTAAGAGGCTCGCACGTGTTGAATCTTTGTACCGGTACGTACCGATATAAGTAATACTTATTTTTAATACTGAAAAAATTAACTTCTGAGATAAATCTAAATCATTTTATTCCCATTTAAAGTAAAACTATATAGACTTCAGACTTTTGGGATGCTGTCGGTCGTTTGGCGATGCTCATCATATCCACACTGGCTCAAAATAGGGGTTTTCAAGTCTAACATAATGCCAGTGCTCCTATACGGTTCCTCCACTTGGAAAATTACAACTTCCATAGTGTCAAAAATTCAAACATTCGTGAATCGATGCCTGCGTCGGATATTTTGTATTTTCTGGCCTGACAGAATACGGAACTCCGAGCTATTAAAACGCGCAAATATGGAGAGTGTCGACACCATAATACGCAGATTGAAATGGAGCTGGATAGGGCATACATTGCGTAAAAGTGAGAGCAATATCGCCAAGAAGGCAATGGAGTGGAACCCACTGGATGGATTAGGCCGGACACCAGGCAGACCCAAAGAAACTTGGAGGAGGACTGTTGGTAGAGAAGCGGAAAGCATCGGGAAGACCTGGAGAGAACTGAAAGCTACGGCCAACAACAGAGTTCGTTGGAAGAGAGGAGTGGTTGATGCCCTATGTCCCACACGGGATCGGAACTAGAAGAAGATATAGACTTCATATTTCGTATATCTTTACGTAGTAAACATATGTATGATCTAATGATTGCATTATATGCTCATAAATACTATATTCTTTATTATTAGATTTCGAATTTTAAACGTCAACTATATAGAATCCTTGTGATTTGCTCCCACTAACATAATTGCAGTCAATGTGGTTGAGTCCATGCAACTTCTTAGCGGATTTATTATAAATTTTACGCCAGAGAATAGGCGCTCCTCGCTTAGCTGCGTAGCTGGAACAGAAAAAACTACTTTTGAAATCTCATATAAAAGTCTTGCGGTATTTTTTTATTGAATTTTCAATTGTTCATGACGAGTTCCCAACGAGATGCCAACTTCATAATGCCCCTCTTATAGAAGCTCGCTTCCCTATTGGCAAAAAACTCGGAGAGCCAATTTTCACAGGACTCTCTTGTGGCCAACTTCCGACTACCAAGCTCGTTCGCCATGGACAGAAATAGGTGGTAATCACTTGGTGCGAGATCCGGACTATACGGTGGATGCAAAAGAACCTCCCATCCGAGCTCCCGGAGCTTCTGGCGCGTCACCAAAGATGTGTGTGGCCTGGCGTTGTCCTGATGGAAGACAATTCGGCCTCTGTTGATCAAAGATGGCCTCTTCTGCATGAGTGCTGCATTCAAGCGGTCCAGTTGTTGGCAGTACAGGTCCGAATTGAGCGTTTGGCCATAGGGGAGCAGCTCATAGTGGATGATTCCCTGCCAATCCCACCAAACACACAGAAGAACCTTCCTGGCCGTCAATCCAGGCTTGGCCACCGTCTGGGCAGCTTCACCGCCTTTCGACCACGACCGTTTGCGCTTCACGTTGTCGTAAGTGACCCACTTTTCATCGCCAGTCACCATCCGCTTCAAAAACGGGTCGATTTTGTTGCGATTCAGAAGCGATTCGCATGCATCCATACGGGCAAAAATGTTTTTTTGCGTCAAGTCGTGTGGCACCCATACATCGAGCTTCTTTTTGAATCCAAGCTTCTTCAAATGGTTTATAACGGTTTGATGACTCATGCCCAGCTCTTGGCCGATGCTACGGCTGCTACTATGCCGGTCTCTTTCGATCAATTCAGCGATTTTATCGCAATTTTCGACGACAGGCCTTCCGGACCGTGGCGCATCTTCGATCACCTCTGCACCAGAACGAAAACGTTGAAACCATCGTTGTGCGGTGGAAATGGAAACTGTATCGGGTCCATAAACTGCACAAATTTTATTGGCAGCATGAGATGCATTTTTGCCTTTATCGTAGTAGTACTGTAAAATATGCCGTATTTTCTCTTTATTTTGCTCCATGTTTGCGACGCTATAACTCACGAACGACTAAAAACAAACAACAATAAATCAAACACGTGTTAGCGCGTGAAAAGAGCTTTCCAAAAAGCTCTAGCGTGAACCGATGCGACGAATACAACTAGAACTACGCGCTTGCAAAGACAAGCTTGCGGAAATACCGCAAGACTTTTTTGACAACCTTATACAATTCTGGGAACTTTGTGGAGGAATCTGACCACCTGTTAAGAATGTTTTCATGGTTTCGAACACGTTTAAGTGCGAGAAAAGTGTTAGTGGAATCCAGTAGCTTATTTGTTGACACAATTGATGTATTATTATTACCAAGAATTTTTTCCTGCAATATCACATATGAACTATAATTTGAACTAAATTCATCATTAAGGAGTGATTGATCAGCAAACAACGAAATTTTTTTTAGAAATATTTAGTAAAAGATCAATACAAGGATTTTTTGCTGTGCTTAGCGTTACGTTATACCTAGGGTCCAAAAATAAGCCACATAAAAAAGGATTGATTTCAAAAAGGATTTCTCTGGCTTTTCTATTTCGTATCATTTATTAACTAGCCTTTTGCTACCATTTTACCATACTAGTGTAAAGTATTAGGTTTAAGAGTACTTGGCAGTGTCTTTGGTCCTATCGATAATGTACAAGTGTTTTAATGTAAGATTTAATGAGAAAATGTGGAAATTTGGTGTAGATGGTGTTCTGCTAGAGTCGCGGTGAGTTGAGGTCCTTGGGTAAGACTCTCTTTTACCTTCTCCTTTCAAGTACTCCTTGGATTCTGCGTTTTCTTAGTCATTTTTTAGCCATATGTATGCACATATTTTAGTTTGCCAAACAAAACAATCATAGTAAGTTAAGCGCAGTTTACAATATGCGAGATTTTCTTGCAAGTGTCAGTTTACATAGGGCTGCTTAAATTTTATGACTTCTAAAAAAAGTTGGAAGAAAATATGGCAAAGCAAAGGTAAAAAAACCGAAACCGTACCGGTACGATTCGGTTTCGTTCCGGTTATATCGGTTCCAATAATAGCGGTAAACGGTTTTCGGTTCCCAACAAAAAATTTGTTTCGATTCCGGTTCTGGTAAGCGATTTGAAACGGTTTATTTCGATTAACGGTTCCGGTATTATGCCCTGGCGTAAATAGATGAAAATCAAATGAAATATCGGAAGCTGTGCTACGTATGATATGCAAGGACTCTCTTTTGAAAGATGATGAATTTAAAAAGTAAACACTACTTTCGTTCCATAAATTTAAATTCTTGAATAAGTTTGCAGAACTTCTCACATTTTAAATGAAATAAATAATAATTATCTTTTGTTAATTTAATAAATATGCATTAAATCTATATATTTTAAGTTCCTTTTACACGTCAAATGACGCCTCAATTACCTCAATAGAACTGTACATTCCATTATTTGCTGTTGGGGAAGTGGCGCACCGCGACCAATTTAAGTCTATTGTGCCCCCCTACTGAGTTTACAACTCTCCTAGCAGCCCTATTTCCTGTACAAAAGCCAGGATTTTTGTGGGTTCTATGTTACTGATAAAGCTTGGGTGTAGAATGTGTTTCCCAAATCTGCTGAGTCTGCACCTCGCAGACTTATTCAGAGGACATCTCCTTCTCTTCACAGTATCTGCAAAGTTGGGTGTTTGTTATTCCCAACTTGTGCATGTGGCTCCGCAGTCTGCAGTGACCCGTGTGGAGCCCTTTCAGAATCCTGAGGGCATTCTTTCCTTGTTGGATTAACTTTTGGAACCTTTTGAGGTTGTGGTTCACTATTAATGCTTTAGCTTGTCTCATTCCCCTGGTGTTTACCCAGGAGGCTGTTCTAAGCGTATTCTCTTCCTTTCTTAGGAGTCCTTTTATTGTGTGTTGGCCTATACCGCAATAGGGCTCTGGCCCTACCATTGCGGTGGCTGCACCCTTGCGTGCCAGTTCGTCGGCCAATTCGTTTCCAGGGATGTTGTTGTGTCCCGGTATCCATCGTAGGGTCAGGTTGTTCCTGTCGCTCCTTCTTTCGTGTCTTTTATAGACTCGCAGAATTTCCTGTAATTCTTTCTTTTGGCTTTCCTAATCTCACTATTGTATAGCGTAAGGGCTTGCTTGTATTTATGCCAGTCCTCATTCTTTTTGGCTTCATTAAAAAGAATTCGGGTCTTCTTTCTGAGTTTCTCCAAGGGAGGATTCCACCAAGGGGCATCATTTTCATTTCTCGATTTGCTAAGAGGGCAATTCTCTTCGGAAGCATCGATTATACTTTTGTTTAGTTCGTCGACTAAAATTTCTAGTTCTAGGGGGTGTTTCGGTAACCGAATCCTGGGCATATAATTTCCTAGCGTGGAATAGAAGCCTCCCCAATTTGTTTTACGGTGGTTCCTGTTAGGGATACTCTGCTAAATTGGATCACTCTATGGTCTGACATAGATTCCTCTAATGAGACCGGCCAATCCTTTATAAAGGGTTTAAATGACTTGCTGGAGAAGGTGAGGTCCCTTACTCGAGTTTCAAATGTCGGGACAGATCCTACATTACATATTTCCAGGACGAGCCTGGATAGAAATTCTAGGAAGCACTCACCTCGTTTGATTACATCGGAGCTTCCCATGCGACGTGGTGGGCATTTGCGTCACACCCGACGACAAGCGGCAGGCTTTTGCTCCTGCAGTATTCTGCCAGGGCTGTTCATTCTTAAAATCCGCGTTTTTTTTTAAATATCGAAAATATCTTTTTATATCTGGCTGGCTTGAGGTCGGTGGAGAGTTACAATTCAATCTAATCAACACAAATCAACAGAGATTAATTACAACTTGGAATAGCAATTGGTATGTCCGTACAACGATCGCTGTTTCGAAGATAACCACATCTTCTCATCAGCGGACTCTGTATTGCAATTTCACATTCAAACAGCCACGCAGTTGTCCATTATATAACAATCAATCGCCGAATAACGTATTGGGGATTCCAATGTACTAAGCGTCGAGACCAGTGAAAAACAAGCAAAACAAATACCCTGTGTATTTACAAAAAACGCCGTGACTTTGCTATGGAGGATCATTGGGCAGATTGCCCAGCCACCTTGCAGAGCTCATAAGCAAAAAGAAATTAATTACAACAATAATTGGATAGCAAAAAGCAACAGGTTCAAAAAGCATAGCAGAATTCCAGGCTGACACGGTGTGAGTTCCCCAATCTTGGCTTTGCTAATGTTAGTGAGAGAGATTTCTTCCCCGCTTCTAACACAGTAACCAATAGTTTGAGTACCGAGTAGCATTAAAACCGGGGTTTTTGTTGCTGTAAATGAAATGAGCACACACATTTGTAAAAAACGCCAGGCACGGCGTCGTTGCTGAAACTAAACAGAAATAGTTTCATTTATAGCAACAAAAACCCCGGTTTAAATGCTACTCTGTACGCCGATAAGAAAGTTAACTCATACCATCTTCAGCGATTACTTTTAGGGAGTACATAATAAATTCAAAAAATAAAAAATTTTAATTCATGTTTGCGAAAAGAATTTCAAGTTTCCACCAATATTACGTATACGACACGTATTTCGGATATCGAGCAACAAATTAGGAATCGAATGAATTTTTGGTCGGTAGAGTAAGACCAAATTTTGACGAAGCTTTCCATCAAATAGATGCGTTTTATCTACGCTCTTATATAGGACTAAATTTGTAAGCCTGTCCATTTCGGAAAGTACGACTAATGTGGCTCGCAGGTTGGAGTCAGCATGGTCCACGAGCGGGGTTCCAACAAGGGCCGACATAACAGTGCAAACCATTTTGAGTGACCATTTGGGCTACCATGGTCGATTCGCTAAACTGAAGACACCGCTCCGTGGAGACCGTTTTGAATCGATAAAAGAGATAGAGCGCAAAACGAAGAAGGAATTGCAGCCTATACCGGAAGAAGACTGCAGCATGATTTTTAAATTGGTAAAAACTCTGGCACAAGTGTAATACAGTCGGGGGAGACTACTTTCAGGGGAATGAAATGAATTTACACATTCCCTGTATTTTTTCACATATCCGCATTATAAATATATAGATTCTGAAAGAATGGGAATTATCAAGTCGACGATAGGCTATTTATCAGCAGCATAGTAAAAATAGACTATTCGCAGGAACGACTGCAACCGTGATGCGCAGCACTTCAGTTCAGTTCGTGTGGGACCTCACTTCAAAGATATCCTGATAGCCCCTTAGGGCCGTTTTCTCATGTTGCTGTTTTTGCAAATCTACGTGGATTTGCTGTATTTGCTTTGCTCATGTTCATGTTTAGCCATCTAGATGGTTTTTGTCGCCATCTACTTCATCCTCATGTATTTCAAAACCATGTACATGCTTAACCAAATTATGTATTTATATGTGTGCACGCATATGGTCACACTGAAAAAAAAAAAAAAACAACTGCTGCTAAAAACAGTTAAGTCTGAATTGATAAAAAGTAAACCCAAAATGAAAAATATTGGATTTGGCTTTTGTATGCAAGACACCTGCAGACATAGCCAAAGAGGCAGATCCGCATTTTAATTCCCCTAGTTCATTGCTTAAGCTAAGTTCACACAGGCAGATAATTTAGCCAAATTTTGATTTAAAAAGAGATGATTAAAGATTTTACAGGATTGAAAACAAAAGCTTTAGTTTCATACGCAAATAATTTGATCAAATATGCCCGGAAAGTTAAACAATTTGGCATTAATGCCAAATTTTCATCAAAATTTGTCCAAATTATTTGCCTGGGTGAACATAGCTGTAGACCTATTGCTTAATCTCCCATCATAGTAACAAGTCGTTACAAAAAAAATCCTTCTCCTCTTCTGTAAAATGCATGCTTTACTTTTTAAAATTGGCGCGCAATAATTAAAACAAAAATTTGCCGATTGAAAAGGCGCTGCCAACTCACATTTAGTGCCTGTCCAGCCCTCCCAGTGTGACCGTGGCGCAAATGCCCAAATTCATAATCCATCTACATGAGACAACCAATTGCACAAAATCCACCTAGTTGCGAAATCTAGGTGGATTTCGATTTGAGCAAAAACAGGAACATGAGAAAACGGCCCTTAGTGTAGGACTGAAACTATCTTTCATCAGAATTGTAGAAATTTTGCCGTAATATACGATTTTTACTAAATATATAATAGTAAATATTATTTGCATATTGTGTTGGTTATATAAAAAACAATTTTTTCAATGGTCATGGCACCTTTTTGTCAAATGTTATGACTTCAAACCAAGTCTACGACAACTACTTAAAAACTAAACATGTAGGCAAGGGCAACAGTACGTATGAGTGATAAACTTTGAATCCAAGTCGCAGACCCTAAAACTAATTTTTTCTCAAAAATTGTGCTTATGCCTTTTTTAGACAAAAACGCATCGTTTTTAAGAGGGTATCAGTATGGCCCTGCATTTTTACATACATAAAATGTCCGACCTAGTGAACATATTTAGTTTACTTTGATAAAAGCATTGAATGGCAAAAATCGGAAATGAGATGGAGTTTTTATAATTTTTCTTGCTGAAAATAGACATAATTATTTATAGTTTTCATTGAGATGCAGTTGTGGCTGTGATTTCTGCTCTTGAGGGCTTTTATTGAAGCAAATCAAATAGTTTTCACTGTCCTACTGGCCAGCAGAAGCATCAGCTGATGGCACCTCACCTCATATCACCTCAATATCAGCCTCCACACCAGCCACACCGGCTGATAAAAAAAATGCTTTCTTTTCTGTTACAATAAAATCGACATTTTTTGCACTAAACTAAACAAAAATACACTTTAAAAAATAAACAACAACTGCATTGGCTTACGGACTTAGCTTAATTGTAAAGAGAAATTCTTTGGTTTTTTTTTGTTTGGAAATTCGTTCTTAATGTGATTTACTAGTTGTCTCCTGTGCTTGTGCCTCATTTGTGTGTCTTTTACGTTTCAAATCACGCGCCTCCTCCATGGTGGTGGGCAGAACCTTATCTGCTGTCTCCGGAAAACCCAAGGTGAGAAAACCACTGATCAAGGCAAAGGTGGCAAATAGAATTTGTGGAGCATATATATAGTATTTGGCCTGGAACAAAAAATAAGGACTCAGAATAAGATGAATTTACCAACTAAATATGTTTTCCGACTTACCAGTAGGGGAGTTTGTGGAGCCAGCATGGAACCAATGCGTCCCACCATAGAGCAAAACGATAGCAAGCTGTTGCGCACATTTGTGGGGAAAATTTCCGAAGTGAAAAAGTACAGAATTTGGAAACTGCAAGTAATGGCCAGCTTGCCAATGAGGAACAGTGTCAAGGCACCAGCATAGTTATCTGAAAAGGCACATGAAAAGTTCGAGTAAATTTTTTATCAATCATTTTAAAATACTTTAAAAAGAACAAATCATATTAAGACTAAGTACATCCTTCTCACCTGCATCTATAGCCGCCGAGCCACCCATACAAATTGGCACACAATAACATCGAAGCACACAGCGAATACCGACGACCAAAACGATCCATTATAATCAAAGGCAAAAGCAATCCAGGAATTTGAATAAAACCATTCAACATAAAGTTCGTATACTTGCTGCCGCCCAAATTCACCGAATTCAAACTCAATCCCAGGGCAATCAGCGTGTGGGTGAACCAGCAAAGACAACAGTTGGCTATGCGCAAAGCAAAGAAGCGCACAGCCTTCATTATCGGGTATCGACTCTCATTCGCTTGTCTCAGTTTCTGACGATTATTGGCCAACAACTCATCCAATTGCTCTTCTGGCAGAGGTTTCTTATTAATCTTCGCTGCTCTCCTCAAAACAGCAGCCGCCTTTTGCTCAGACCCCTGACTAAGTAGCCAACGTACACTCTCCGGTAGAATCCATAGGAAAAGAATTTGCAATACAGCCGGAGCGTAGAGCACTCGTAGCAACCAACGCCAGTGTTGCACCTGGGAAGCCAAGAATCCCAAAAAGGCCTCGCCGAGAGCATAGAAAATGGTTATAATTGTGGCAGCGGCCACACGACGCTTAGGACCCACCAACTCAATGGCCAGCAAGAAGGCTGTAGGAAAGAGGGTACTACCCACTGCCATGTCCAGAAATTCGAAGCATAAAAACATATAATAGTTGGTGGACAGAGATCGAAGGATGCCCATGAGAGCGCTCAGGGCACCTGCCACGGCCAACATGTTGCGACGTCCGTAGCTGAAATTAAATAAATGGAAGGTTAAGCTGTGTTTTGGTTTAAACTGACATCAAAACTCACCGATCAGCAAAGAAACCACCCACAGGTATGCCCACAAATTGTCCTACATTGTTAATGGTTCCCACCATGGAGAGAAGCCACTCATCTCTGCAAAATATGCCAAACTAAGGGAAAGAAAATAATGTTATTTGTATTACAAAAAAAAGTTGGTAAATCTGGCTTAATTCAAAAGGTCTCTTTTACCAAGCTTAAAGTAAAATTGAGAAAAATCCCTAAAATATGCGACTGTGAAGTTATCTAAGACTTGATCTTGAAGAATTTACATTCAATAATTTTGATTTAATTAAGAGAAGACTCAAAAAAAAAACAAGAAGATTTACTTTTTGTTTCTATACACTTTTGTTTAACTCACTGGTTGGAATATTGCTGTTTATTCCCAGACAACATTAACCTGAAGACAGCGAGAAGTATTTCAAATGTCAACCGAAAACGTAAGGGCCAAACGACGAAGAGAACGAGAAGAATTCCAAACGTTATCCGAAATACCTAGGAGCCAAACGAAGTACGAGCGAAGCAACGTAGCAGAGAGTCGACGAGAGCTGAGAGCCGAGCAAGAATAAAAGACGCACATACACACAATTTCGTATGTGTGTAGTAAAACAAGTGAGAAAGTAGAAGCTGAATGCAGCGCTGCTGCTGCGCTTATCTCTAAGTTTCTCTCTCTTTTTCTCTTTGCTAAATGAAATGCAGGGTTTGGTTGTTGGGGGAGGGGGGTTTTGGACTTTTTTTGCTCATAACTTAAGAACCGCTCATCCGATCTTTATCACTTCTTCAGAAAATCGATACGTATAACTAACTATCTGTAGAAGGTACGAGTCATCTATCTACTTAACTGTGGGGGCTATGACGTTTTTTCAAAATTGCCGGGGCGTGGCGAAAATTGAAAATAAACTTTATCTACCTGCAAGTAGAAGAAGCAGTTGTTCCATACATGGACAGACGGATCTCCTACCATGTTTGTTTGTAGTTGGATGGAACAAAGGAAGGAACAAAGGACATGGCTATATGGACTCGGCTGATGATGCTGATAGTCGGAAATGATTCCTTCTCCCTGTAACATACTTTTTTACAAACTTAATATACTCTGTGTACCTTTGGTACAGAGTATAAAAAGCAATGCTGAAACAACAAAAACAAAAAAGGATCTTTGAAAAAGAAACCCTTCCCTTAAATATATCCCGTCGGCAAGACAAAAAAAAAGTACGTGCGATCACACAACCTTCCTCTTAAATGTCAAGTACGCCAACGACCTTTTAATATCTAGACGGCACGTTTGCTCAGTCGAACCAAGCTTAGCCTCAGACTGCAACCGTCTTCGTCACGAACTCGAACCGTCTGAACGCTGTCTCACTTCAACCGAGCAGCCATGCTTTGGTGCAAACAAAATACAACCGCGACAGAGCAAGACAGGGCGAGGATCGAACCTGAGCGCCATAGCAGCTCAGCTGACAGCGAAGAGGGACTGAGCAAAGGTGTATCCTATACTTCTCTCATCTGTGACAACGCACTGAAATTTTGTGGACCGAGCTGAGACCGCACTCAGAGAGTTCCATACTTGTCCTAGTTGTATCATGCCTAAGACTAGGGCAGTTGAGTTGTGTTCGATCGTTTCATGTGCTACGGCATTGTGAGTGATTTCGTAATTCCATTTTCAAAGTGTTTATATGTTCCAAAAATGTGTCTCTATCGATTACTAATATCGCACTGAACTTATAAAGAGGTTCTATTTCGACTGAGCATTCTAATTGATCAGCTGTGAATAAACATATATTTCTGCTGGTGCATCTTTAAGCTTGCCCGCGTTATTATGTGCACTGCCAAATTTGCTCTAAAGTTGCCTTTGTTATAATTCAGTGGAAGAAATGTGTATTTATTTCTAGCTAACTAAAACTATAAACTAAAAAATGTTTTGTTTGTGACTTGTGCTTTGGCGTTGTAAGTTTACTACACCACTAACCACTTGAAACCAGCCAATATAAGACTTTCGTGGACCAGAACTTCCGAGATTCGTGGGGATTCGCGCTAGAATATTTTTTAAAATTACTATGTTTTCTTGTGTTTGTAAAAGGTTCAATATGAATCCCGGCCACCATCAACTTTACATGATTTTTAATTTTTTTGGCGCTATGTCAGCATCAAAAATAAAGCTGTTTTTATTAGTTTGTCTCAACGAAGATAACACCATAAAAGAGTTGTTGGCTTTGGGGAAATATTTTTCGATGCAGTACTGTATCGAAATCTGTTAAAACTTGCGAGATTTTACCAACGGGCTGGCTCAAAGAGCCGATATTCTTACTTGCTACGATGTATTGCGATCATCAAAGATGGATTCATTGTTCATCCATAGATTTTCTTTACCAATACCTTTTTTAATTCTAAAAACAAAAAAAAAAAAAGAAAAAAAAGAATAATAAAAAAAAAAGAAAAAAGTGAGGTGTTTAGGAGTTGTTTATATCGGCCCAGAATAAGGTAGATAGAAGGTAATCTAACATGACACAATTACAATGTAATTACAACTACAAAAATTGTATTTTAAACGAGCATTTCTTCTGAAGCTAATGTTTGTTGTTGCACTCAATTTAGTAATTTTGCTACAGTTTAATTCTACATGTTTCAACCAGTTGTATGACAGTATTTTTTTGTTACTAGTTGCAATTCTTTTTTTCATGTGAAACATCTTTAATTTCGGTACGAACGATTTTAGAGTAAAATGATTTAGCGATGATCATCAATTGTGTTGTTTTGTGAGTTCCAGAACACACATAGATTGAGGGGAAAGGGTGGGTTTGGGATTGGTAGATGGGGGTGGTGTTGGGTGGGGATGGGGATCTGGTGGGATTTGGGGACGGTGGATAGAGGGATCTGTGGGATTGTGGGACTGGGGGTCTGGGTGGTGGGGGCTGGGGGGGATTGAAGGGATCGGGTGGGAGTTGGAAGGGATCTGGAGGGACTGTGGATTGTGGGATCTGGTGGACTGGGTGGGGGTCTGGCGGTTCTGGGTGGTTTGGAAGGGATGTGGGCTGGGTGGAGATCTGGGTGGGATCTGGTGATGGGCGGTTGTCGGGATAGGGTATGAGGGATGTTGATCTAAAGGAGGGGGACACTATTATTTCTACTCGTTAACTTCTTCTGAAAGAGGATTAATTTTTATAATGAGAGAGTTGTAATTTAAAATTACTCAAACTAACATTATTTTCACATCAAAGACTGTGAGTGCTAGATACTAAAAAAAAATTGAAAAAAAACTTTTGTTTTTAAATTTAAAAATAAAAAAAAATTATTAATGAGGTTTTTTTCCTATTTTTTTAAGGGGGTATTCTCCATGTGCAAAATTTTTTTTCGATTTTTTTTTGTTGCATTTTTTTATAGGTTTGATAGTTAAGAATATCGCCCCAAAAGGATTTTTTGGAATTCAAAATACTTTAGAAGCTATAGCCTAGCTAAAACAAGATATTTTTGACTAAATAAATTTGGAGTAAATAAAGCTGTGAAATATCGGCTGGTTCTTTATTTTGTATGGATACATGTTGTCGCCTCAGATCGATATCGATTATTAATCGACTTTTAATCGATAATTATCGAAGGCTATGCTACACAATGCTTAGACTGACTAATCCGCTCAGAAACTAGAGCTGCGGCCGTATCTAAAGAAGGCAGAATGGCACGCAGAGCCAAGAGAGCTGCTGCTGAAAACAGTTTTATTGAATATAAGGAAGGTCCGCTGTATGCAGCTGGCATCGCCGACTAATATCTGTAAGTATATAATATCTGTAATATTTTTGGCTACTTTCTAAGCAACTTTTTCAGACTGCCAAGCCACTTTTCTCCAGTTCTACTAAACCGATTTTGATGAAATAATATGCAATCGACGTAGAATTGTCGCCATTCTAAAACTGCATATTTTTATTTTCGATTTTTTTTTGTCATTTTCCCAAAAATGGAACTTCAAACTTTAAACGCGTTTATCTCGAAACCACGTTTTCGAACTGGCGGCCATGATATCTCCAGTTTGAAGATTAAAACTGAAATCGACGCAGAATTGTCACCATTCTGGTCTGAACCTCAATCATAATTTAAAAAAAAATTTACTACAGTTACACTAAACTACAAAAAAAAAGCCCAAAAATGGATTTTTCATTTTTTAATGGAAATTTTCACAAAATTTTTTTGAGGTTCAGACCAGAATTACATCTATTCCGATTATAACCCCGTTTTTACTTTTCATTTCAGACATCCTGGAGACGTGGAATCATGGCCGCCAGCACTATTACTTTTTTTTGGACACCCACTTTGACGGCCGATAACTTTTAGAACAGCCCTCGCATCGGAGCAGTAAAAATATATTTGTTGACTTTAATCTGTTTGTAACAAATTAAAATAAACAGAATTGGAAAAACTCTTTGCGTTTTCAAATAAGATTTTTTTTAAAAAAGGTCCATAAAACAGCCTCGACATGGAGAATACCCCCTTAATGCTTTTTTCCTACCTTAAAGGCCTGATTCCAGATGACATAAATTTTTATTTCGGCACAATACTTTGCAACAGCATTCAGATTTCAAAACAGTTCAAAAGTGTTTCTATTCATGTGAACTTCAACATGAAAATTGATTTTTATGTCATCTGAAATCAGGCCTTTAAGAAAAGAAAAAACCAGATTACTTTTATCCTATTTACTGTGGAAGATATCTCTGATATCTATCATTTCGCCCACTGTGCAACGAGGTGATTAAGTCAAGCGAAGTTTAAGTCGGTTTCAATTTAAGTAAAACTTTCCTAAATAGATGTACCAAACCTTCATATTACTTTTTATAACAACAAAAAGTACCAACAACTATTTGAAACAATGACATTTTCTAAATTTAGTTCTTTTTGGGCTATTTTTCTTAGAATTGTCCCTAGACTACGTTTTCTCCGTCCCCGTCGTCGTTTAACCTAAGCTTAACATCGCGGCCCTAAGGCTGCACCGGCTAGGTGAATTTGTCCGTTAATAGTGTGGTATTCAGTGGAGGGACTACGATTTATGAAGAGTTTTTATGCAAAAAAAATAGCGGAGATCATTAATGGTTTCTTTTTAAACGAATTTTTTAATATGCACTCTTTGTGTAATATACCAGTAAAAAATGTTTAAAATGATTTTTAAGATATGGCATAACTAGAATCATGTTGCAACCAACTCCATTTTGAAGCCTCTTATAGTTGCAGGCAGATCAAATTTATTTTCCATTTTTACCAGGGCCCCTCCCGCCCCTGCAACTTGGAAAAAACTTCATATCTCCCACGGGAAGGGAGGCAAGACTGAATATGCGCGCCTGCTGCACAGAAAAATTTGTTCGGGCTTGACTGGATCCCGGTGAGCCCGGTACCTTATGCACTCAACGTATGGAATGACGCGCTAGCCCATTCAACCGTTGATCAGTTTTGCAGACGCACGTCTAGACTCTAGAGGCCTACTTATGCTTTGTTGAACTGATAAGAGAGAGATCAAAAAGAGTGCCAACTTGCTCTCACTCGACAATCGAACGCATTAAAGTGGAATTAAAGTCAAACTAAATTATTTTTTTTTCTTCTGTTACTTTAACTTACAGCACTCTTGAAGCACTTTATTTAGTGGTAAAGAAAAAAAAAGGTCACTAAAACAATCACTTTGTGGTAAAGTAGAGAGCACACCTACAGGTGGTTCCAAGATAAAGCCAATTTAAAAGCAATTCGCACGCGACAAAAAATGGAAGTGATGTTTTTGACAATCGAATCTGTGAAAACTAAATAGTGCGACTAATTTTAAAATGTTGTTGAACAACTTTACTATATATAAGTATTTATTTGATCGAAAAATATTCTATATTTTTTTTATATCAAAACAAAATAGGATTCGCTACGCGACATTGCGAACGCGACATTTATTTCCATCATTTTATTTATGTTGTTTTTGTTCTAATGCGATGCAAAAACTTACAGTTAATTGCAATCACCATGTTTGTCATGGTTTCTTATACATTCTTTTTTAACCCTTTATTGCCTCAGAAAGATTTTAGATAACAAAATTAAAGGCATTCGAAAGGCATTTTTTTCAAAAAAAAATAAGCAAAATTAACGTCAAAATGGGAAAAACTGCGATAGCACGCCCGTGAAACGGAATATTTTCAAATGGATTATAGGTAAATGTAATATTTGCTTACATAACTTCAAAATTTTTAAATTTCGAGTCGAGCACAAATGCCTTTTACCGCCCAAAAAAATGTTTTAAATGCGGGGCAGACTGAGTGTTCGTAAATAAGCTTGATTCATTAAATAATTTTCGGTGATAAGGGGTTTTTAAAAACTCAATCTCAACATCCCAATCAAATAACAATAGTCCTGTGCTGTCCATCCGCGGATCTATCTCGTTTTCACCACTCCCGCAATTTGAGAAAAACTATTATCTCCCACAATCTCTTGTGAGAGATTGTTCAGATTTTCAATAAATACTGTCATCATTATTATTAAGTACATATAGGTCTAACTTTAAGTTTGTGCCTTTTTTAGTTAAATGTGCGCGATATGAGCTCTCATTTTAGATTTAGTTTTTGAGAATTGGTGACGTGAACATTCGGATTTCGAACATAATCACTATTATTTAGGGTAGATTTCTCTTTTCACAATTTACTCTGACATTTGTAAGTTTATGTGACATAATGTTTCAAACAACATAATGTTCGTGATGTCTGAAATGTTTTGAGAATCAAACGATAAAGACCAACGATCTAGCCAGATCTAAATAAGAGACATTGTCAGAGTCAGTTGGCCAATGAATGTGGATCACTTATTAAACCCATAGTTTTACACTTACCTCAGTGGAAATGGTTTTCTCTTCATCTCGAAATTTAAAATCGTGGCCACAGGTTTCAGTTTGCCTATCAAAATACTCGGCGGCACAGAAATCCCTCGATTGTGTCTCAATTTCTGTTAGATTGGGGGTCTGATAACGATTACATGAATCCCAGGCAGCATTTTTATAGGGTACAGTGAAATTAAGCCAAGGTTCTTCATACAGACTGCTTGGACTATCGCACTGAGTTATGTTGCACCTGTTTAAAAGAGCAGATACAAACTGGCTCTCTCACGTTTCGGTTTATCGCTCACCTGTGCACCACTGTGCTGGCCGTGAAGACATAGGAGATCGAGAAGAAAGCATTGAAAACCATGGGAATACACAACAACACATAGTTGATGATCTGATAGCGTCCAAATTGGCCAATACGCACGAGAATGGCATCCAGTGAGTTATCATCATCGGGCGGAGAGTCGTCTGGTTCCACATGGTCCACCACATGACCGTTTGAATTGGTGGGGGGCGAATTTCCATTGCGTGGTTTGTTAGACATTTTTTTAAATTTTTTGCTGCGAGCACGTGTTAAAATGCACTTTTTATGTCGGCAAGACTTCAGCTATGGCCACTTTTTTCGAGCACGATATTTATTTATAATTTTCTAATTTTTTCTATTTAATTCTTTTGCCCGCTCTGGCGCGTCTCGCTGTGGGGAAGTCCGCTCATTGACTGATTTGCCACCAAATCAACCGGTTGAGGTTGGCTCCGCATATCTGAACGTATCTATATGTATTTGTGTGTGCTCTGTTTTAATCTCCCACACACACTGTGTGCCTCTCAGTTTATTTTCAAGTTTACTATTTTTAATCTATCTGTTCTACACTCTGCGCTTATCTCTTCTAGCCTTATCACTAGACAAAAAAGCAGTTTATTTATTTACTATTTGCAGTTCACATTAGTAGATAATTCAGTTTTCTCTTTTTGAATGGAAATGTTTGATGAATTTTATCGGGACATAAACGAGACAGTTGGTCTGGAGTGGGAAGTAGTGGGTAGCTCAACAGCTGACCGACTGTTGACTGATTGCCTGGGTCAGTGTGCGTGTAAACATACTTATGTGTTCATGTCAAGGCACTTGAGTTTCTTATCTTACACTATTTGCACTGTGTCATTGACTTTCACACATGAATTCGCAGCTTAACTTGACATTAATATGATTAAATTGTGTTTGATTTTTGAAAAGACTCACTGAGATTTCAAACATTTAACTTGCTCCCCAAATTAAGGCAATGAATAATTTGGCGGTTTTTCATGATAGCTTATTGTTTATATGTGTAGTAAATAAAGATAGATAAGTTAATGATTAGTTCTGATATTAAAATAAATGGTAGCTCAATGAGTTATTGATAGTCAATAGAAATGTATGTTGTTTCTGTCGTCAAACGCCCCTTTCGATTAAATGTTTATTGAATTCTTATCAGCTTGTACAGGTTGAATCCTTGCTTATTCTGGGTATTACCCTTGACCGTAAATTATTTTTTCGTTTTCACATCAACCTCTATGAGAATTAAGGGAATCAAAGGTACAATTAACGATGAACTTAAGTGTTTACTGATTCTTACTCGACAAAGCGCACAAATGCGGTTGATGGCAGTTCATCTTTCTGCCGCATGTATGCGTGCGGCCTAAGCGTGTCCTATTTTTGGGTTTGATAGGAGTTTGACTGAACCTAGAAGATAGTGCGAATTGGAAAACTTCCCCATTAAAATGGATGCAGCATAATGGATGCGCTTTGTTGAAGAATCCCACAGAAGCTTACAGCGTTTGATCTGGCAGAGAATACCTATTTCTCCGATGAGTTTTCCATTGAAGAAAAAATAAATAATTTATGGCCAGAAGTTTAATTTCATTCAAAATGTCACGCGGAGTGTCACAAGCTGTCCTTTGTCCAATGAAGGAGGCTCGAGAATGTGATTTATTTTATTCCATTCATTTCATTCTGAGAGAACTCCGGCTATTAGTTTTTAGAAAATGTGCCCTACACTCAGAAGAAAAGCGATCGACAGAGTTCGAAGTCGATCGGGATAGAATTTATACCGTTTGTACTTAAAATTGCAAGTATGCTTTGTTCTTGGATGAACTAAAAATATGTTCGAAACATTCTAGAAAAGAAAAACGACTGTTAATATTATTAAAATTAAAAACAAATGCTCTTGAATCAAGAACATTTTGTACTTCCAGTTAGCTGAAAATGGAAAAAGGATCGTACTAAGTTTAAGTACAAAATTTCTTGGAATTAATGACCGAATAGACTTACAATGCAAGCTCCAAAAAGTGTGCTTCGGAAAATGCGAATTTAAACGACTACGCAGACTCCCTTATCATACTAAGAGTCGGCGAATAAAGCATTGAGGATTTCAATTTATCAACTTCTCATCCTGAATTTCTGCTATAATATTTTGAACGTGTTGTTTTTGCTTTTCAATTTAATGTAATTAATTTGAGCATGGTCGTTAGAATGTGAACATGCAATACAAAAGTCCGCTGACGAGAAGATGTGGTTCTCTTCGACGGATACACCAATTGCTATTCCAAAATGTTGTAATTAATCTCTGTTGATTTGTGTTGATTACACTAAATTGTAACTCTCCACTGACCTTGAGCCAGCCAAATGCAAAAGTTTTATTTTGTTTCAAAAATGTTTTGGGGTTGACTTTAGAATTTATTAGACTTCGATGAAGAACATTTTGCACTTTGAGAATAAATTGGGCTGTACTTAAGACCATAACACCATTAGTTTGTTATGACCAAAAAGATATTATAATAGTTCAAAATGTACTTAAAATATCCCGAAACAGTCTTAACACAAGTATTTTGGGATTGAACAAATCGTACTTGAAAAAAGAGTTTTGTACTTAAATCAAGTGTTTTCGTACTTACCGTTCTATTGACACCGTTTGTACTTGATTCAAGTACAAAGTTCTTGGAAATTTGCCCATTTTTTAGGCATAAAACCCTTTCCCACAAGTGTTTAAAACTTAAAATTTGTTTTCCATTTATTCAAAAATACATTAATCTTTAATGTTTCATCAGAGTAGAAAGAGATTTAATTTTTTAGCCCCTTAATAAATAAATTAATAAAATGAATATTAAGAGACAAATCAGTTTTATTAATACTCGAGTTCTCACGCTTTACCATAATTTGAGCAGCAGGTTCATCGCATACTTATACAATTGTACATTTGATTAATTTCCTCCAATATTTGTATTGCTTATCATAAAAAGTCATTGGCCTTGTTCACCAGCTTACATCAACCATCATCCATCAAAAAAAGTTAATTGGCTCTTGTTGAACGCTTTGATGAAATTTTAAGGTAAAAATGGTATGCGTGAATGCTATCGTTTTGATTTTAATCAAAATCACAAAAATTAGCAATCATAATTGCACTTCACATTCGTTCACTTCAACAATTGAACTAGATCCATCGATTTGTTCGTCATCGATTTGTGCTGGTGAACACGGCCTTATATGCTCTGATTTTTAAAATTTGGATTGCACAGCAGCTTTAAATTCTTTGGGTTTACTCTTGGGCATACTTCTGTCTAGAGCACACGCCTCAGCCAAAGTAGTGGGCAAAACTTTGTTAGTGGTTTCAGGAAAAATAAGAGTTAATCCCGAACATATGAATCCAAACATGGCAAACAGCAAATGGGGAGCATATTTATAATGAGCAATCTGTGTAAAAGAGAAAGAGAAACAAGGACAATGTTAAAAGAACTATTTCAAAGAGTACAATAGGTTATTCGTACCAGCAGCGGAGTTTGTGGAGCCAGCATGGAGCCAAATCTACCCACCATGGAGCAGAAGGACAGCAAACTGTTTCGGCAATTGGTGGGAAAAATTTCAGAAGTAAAGAAATACAAGACCATGAAACTTCCCGTAGAAGTCATTTTGGCCATGAAATAGAGGAAGGACGCAATAGGTGGATGGGCTAAAAAGAGTCGTAAATAAAAGATTGATGTATTTGGTAAATTTATATGCAACTCGGAAGTTATGAAATTTTTCAAAATTATTTCCTAAATATATAGGATAGTGCAAAATCAAGATTAAAGAAGATTTAAGAAGTCAAAGAAAATCTCTTAAAATTGTGAGTATCATGAATTTAAGTCTTACAAAATAGAGGAAAGCTAACTTCGGCTCGACCGAAGTATATATACCCTTGGAGCGCGAAATATGCCAGCCAGTTTTTTATATGGCATTTATACGATATATTCATCCGATTTTGATCAAACTTCGCAATATTGTGTTAAAACAGATAAAATTCATAACTGGAAAGTATAAACACGCTAACTTTGAAAACAAAAAAGTTTTTCTCACTAAGACTAATTTTTTGACCGATCGTTCCTATGGCAACTACGAATGTGCAGCGTATTTGTACCAAAAGACTTCAAAGTTTGTTTAAGGTGCTTTAAAACTGACGGAGGAGATAGCATAGAAACAGACGGACGAATTAATGCTTTATAAATTTGATCAAAATTAAAAAGTTTTAAACGAAGCATTGAAAACAAATTTTTTCTAAACCGTATTTTTGTGGGAGCTTACTATAGTTGCCGATTTTACTAAAGCTATATGAAAAAAATTTTGGGTCGGTTTGTGTTTTGAAGAGAAAAGTTTTCTACTAATTTTTAACCAAATTCTGTTGGCAGTATAACTACTCTATACAAAGTGCCCGTAAACTGGTGGTTATGTGAAAGCATAGAAAACTTAAAAAAAAACAAGTGAGAAAGTCGGTCAAGCCCGACTATATTATCTTGTCCTAGTGTGCTGTGCTCACTCTGGTTTTTCTTCTCTCTCTCTCTTCTCTCTATCTAAGATTGTGCGTGGTGGTGGGCGGGGGGAGGGGGTGGATTCACTTTGCTCATAACTTGAGAACCGCTCATCCGATCTTTATCATTTCTTCGGCAAATCGTACTATTGCTAATGACTAACTATCTCTAGAAGGTACAAATCATCTATCTACAAAACTGTGGAAGATATGACGTTTTCAAAATTGCGGGGGCGGAGGGGGGCGTGGCGATTGAAAATAAACTTGATCTGCCTGCAAGTATAAGAACATTTGTCCCGTATTTATTTTACGGACGGAAGACGGACAGACGGACAGACGGACATGGCTATATCGACTCGGCTGGTCATGCTGATCAAGAATATATATACTTTATAGGGTCGGAAATGATTCCTTCTGCCTGTTACATACTTTTGCACAAACTTAATATACTCTTTGTACCTTCGGTACAGAGTATAAAACAAGTTTTCCACTAAGACTAATTGACCGATGTTGCCTATATTACGTCGGGTCCGTAGAGGTGGAGCAAGGTGTATCAAAAGTTTTTGCTAGGTCTTTAAAACTCACATAGTTTGCCAATCTGATAAAATTCATTATGTGGTCGGAGATGCTTCTTTTTTTTCAAAAAATTTTCATATCCCTTTCCAAGCTGATAAAAATGTAGGTCAAATTTTCATATTTTCTGCTAGACTTAAAAAAAATGTACGCTTTGAGAAGCTATATCACGCATATATTATATGTTATACGATCTCAAAATAAGTTTGGATCGGTCATTTTGTTATATAACTCTATCGGAAAAGTTAACTTATTTTGTCAAACGCTTTAGTCAAAAAATCAATTTTTGACGCAGTTTGAGGCTCGAGGCCCCATTGATTTTGAAAATAGTTTAGGACGTTTGGTTCTGCCATAACACGCATTTAAAGTTCATCTTTCAAACTCGATTTTAAGGAATTCATAAAATAGGGCATTCCAATGTCTGTTCGCAATCGTTTTTTATGAATATGAAACTTTTATGCGGATATGTGGAGATTGGAAGTAGTGACATCTTAGTTCAGTAGTATAAAAAAATGTTCATAAAAAAAAAAAAATTTTTGTTTCAAATTTTTAAAAGAGATACAATAAGCTACTTTTTTTAGTTATTGTTGGACTAGATTGGGCTTTGAAATAAATTAAAACAAAAAGTTTAATATTAAACTTTATGTGCTGAAAAAATTAACGTGCCTCTTTTTGCCTTTTCTGAGAAAATTGAATTTTAGTGAGTGAAGCGGGTCGGAAATGTTTCCTTCTCCCTGTTACATACATTTGTACAACTTAATGATCCCCTTTTACCTATTTTCAATGGATACAGGCTATAAAAATTGAATTTCGACGCTCTAGAATGCCGTTTCGGCCACTGTGCCACAGTTTTTCTCACTAAGAGCCCCATCTCGACCGATAGTTCCTATGGCAGCTATAAGGTATAGTCATCCGATCCGGTCGGTACCGACATATTAGCAGCGTGCAATAAAAAGAAGACTCTGTGCAAAGTTTCAGCTCGATAGTTTTAAAACTGAGAGACTAGCTTGCGTAGAAACAGGCAGACGGACGGACAAAAATCTAATCAGCTCGTCGTTTTGATCAAGAATATATATCGTTTATAGGGTCGGAAATGAATATTCATATGCACCTTCGGAGCAGAGTATAAAAAATTTTAATTTAAGCCGATATCAGTCCCGTATGAATATCGTAAAAATAATTGTACTCACCTTCTCCCAATATGACCGCAGCCAACAGAAAACTGCCACAACTTATCAACGACAAACTCAAAGCCCAACGTCTGCCAATACGATGCATTAACAGTGTTCCCAACAGAATTCCAGGAATTTGCATTAGACCTGTCATGCTGAAGTTCTGAAATTTACTGCCACTCAATGCACTTGAGTTTAGACTCAAGCCCAAAGCTATGAAAGTGTGCACGAACCATACAAAGCAACATAGTGCTATTCGCCAACCCAAAGCTGGTACAATCTGTCCAATGGAATAATGACCACCAGGAGCCGCCGACTGTGACACCAATCGACGATTAAAACGCATTAACTCGCTCAAAATAGGCTCGGGCAGGGATTTTTGATTAACTCTTGCCACTTTTCGTAGAATATTATTCGCCTCCAATTCCCTCGATTGGCTTAGCAGCCACCGCACACTTTCTGGCAGTAAGCAAATAAAGAGCAAGTGCAGCAAAGCTGGCGTATAAAGCACACGTAACAGCACACGCCAATTCCGAATATAATCGGCCAAGTACCCTAAGGACGCCTCGGCCAGACCATAGGTTAGACTGATGGCTGTGGCTGCTATTACACGATGTTTGGGACCCACCAACTCAATGGCCATTAGAAAAGCAGTGGGAAATAGTGTACTACCCACAGCCATGTCCAGAAACTCCAGACAAAGAAAACTATAATAGTTGGGCGCATGAGAACGAGCTAACCCGGCTATGGAGCTAAGAACTCCAGTCAGGACAAGCATGGATTTGCGTCCATATCTGAAAGGAAAGAAGAAAGGTTAATTGAAAAAGTTTGAGCAAAGGAAGGGAACACTTACACATCTGACAGATAGCCGCCTAAAGGTATTCCTACAAATTGGCCAATATTATTGACGGTGCCCACCATGGACAGTTTCCATTGATCAGAACAAAAGATGCCAAACTGTTGGGAAGAGAGAACTGTTTGATATACCATAAATAAATTTTTGAAGCACTCTGCATTGTTGTTTGCGGCGTCAGATAACAAAGTGCCAAAGACACTCTCGGAGTATAAATATCTTTAACTATTTTTAAATCTTTATCTTTTAAACCTTGTTATCTGAATGCCTCAAAAAATAATTTCAGGTGGATTCATTCTGACACCTGTTGTTCTTAATTATTTTAAAAAATGGAAGAAACGCATTATTCAATAAAAGCGGTCCGATGTTTAAATGGATGGACTATCTCATATTTCTCATATTGGCGCGAATTCAAGTGGTCTGAGCTTAAGCGATGGCTATTGTTGACTTTAAAGCACCGATGGTCTCTGGTTTCCCCCAGGGAGCGAAGTCATTTCGCTATTCACACATATACGAAACGAACGCATGCCGAAGCTGAGACCAAGATAGCAGAAAGCAGTCAGTCGCTTGGCAGAGTTCGAAGCTTTTTTTCGCACACCAATACACTCTCATTTTTTGGCCTCGCTCTCGTTGGCCAACGCTGCTTTAAAGGCATCGGTTTATTACACTAGTTTACAAAATAATATAAATTTTGGGATCCCGAACATTTGGTATGTCCGCTGAGTACAAAAATTAATTCCATATTTTTAGTGGGACCGTTTTCGAGAAATCGAGAAAAAAGTATCTTTAGAGAAATGTGTAAATCCTCAGTATCGCTTCTTTCTTCATGAAAAGGTAATGATTTCTTGGAAGGTAATTGAACGCTCTATCATACATTCATATACCACTTCATCCGGTGCTTGACTTCGGCGTTATAAAGGCTTTAATCGGCAACTTTGCATTAAATTTATAATTTTTTAAGAAAAGCCATATTTTCAGTGCGACTTTTACCACGAAAAAAATTGTGTAAATTGTATTTTATTGCTGATCACCAAAGATTTATCTATTAAAATACAACGCCACATAATTTATTAAAATCCGTTTAAGAATATAGAAGTTATTGGCATTTAAGTAAAAAATGAAAGGTTTCAAGTTCGTCGTAGCAGGCATAGTTAACATTCAAACTATTCTATTTAAGGGCTTCTATGATCTAATAAATTTATTTTGTACCTGGTTTTGTTTTTGGTTAAAAAATGAGTGTAAAGCTTAGTACTCAGACAAACTAAATCGTCTGCTAGCGGAATTGACAACTTGTTTCGATGGGTGGGGCCAAGGTATACTAAACAATGTAGGCCTACTCACTCTCTCGCTCTCTTGACAACTTGTTTAATTTCAGTCAGTAAGCATGGAGCAATTAGAATTAGAGAGAACGTTTGCGCTGCCTCTCAATTTTGCTGGTGCTAAACGATAGTGCCCAAATAGATACTTCAAAGTGCCAGTAGGAAATCACTGTGGTTAGAGGGAGACGACCATAACCCAAATGTATCCAGAGAGAGCGAACAGCTGACCAAAAAGTATCTAGAGAGCGTAAATGAGAGCGAACAGCTGACAATTTTCTGACAGAAGCGGTATCGACTGAACAACCTTTCTCTCTAGTATTCTTTGCTCCATGGGTAAGCAACTGTTGTAAGCGAAGCATCTCCGCGGACGAATTTTTTGTGTTTTACTTATTAGCTTAGTAGGCTTTGTTTTGAAATATATTACTCTCTCGCTCTCTTTGACACAAATGTAAGGAGTTGTGGGAAAGCGAGTGAGCCTACCTTGTTTAGTATACCTTGGGTGGGCAAGCGTACACTGCAGTGTGACTATTCAACGCCAAAATACCATCCTTCATCAAAATACCACCAAATGTGAAACGGTCACACTGCGCTGATTTGCTTGCATTTGATTTTAATTAATTGTTTTTGCAAACATTTAGGGATTTTTGGTAGATATATGCAAGTTATTGGCAATGCAAAATCTTTCCGTTGGTTTCCAAATTGTGCCAATCGACGTTTTTGTCGAGCTTTTGCTGCTGACATTCCGACGGGTGGGTGTCGAAAAAATTAAAAACAATTTTTTCTGCTACCACCCCATCGGAATTGAATCACCTGTTTGTACCTGTCAAGTTAGCGGCACTACGAGCTTTGCGATGAGTATGAACGGAAATTTTAGTTTGTCTGACTACTAAGCTTTAGGCGTCAACATATATATAAAAGTGAAAGTATGTTTGTATATTTTGTCCTTATAGGCGTCTAAGCCGCTGAACCGATCTTCACGAAATTTTCATAGTATGTTCATAGCGATCAGGAAAACGTCATATTCTATATCTCAAGTCGTTGAATCAGTGTTGCCAAATCAGCTTTTTTTCCGTCACTTATAGGTTTTTTTTATTACGCTTTTGCGGGAAAAAATTACAAACAGCGGGAAGCGAATTTTCTTTACATGGCATGTAACATGGCATTATTTAAATTGGCTGAACAAAACATTTTTATTGTAAATTAAAAATAAAAAATAGTGGCTGCCTGTTTGTTATATGACAGCTATTCCAAATATTTATCCGATTTTGATCAAAATCTCTAACATAGAGAGTATAAAGACGGTAGCATTGAAAACAAAAAAGTTTTTCTCACTAGAACTAATTTTTCCACCGATCGTTTCTATGGCAGCTATATGCTATAGTTATCCGATTTGTATCAAACTTGGCAGAATAGTGTGATAGCATATAATTTTTATCAGTAACAAGTTTGGCAGCTATAGCATTGAAAATAAAGAAGTTTTTCTTACTAAGACTTTTTTTTCAAAGTTGTCCGATTTTCATAAATCTTGGTAGAGTTATGTAAAAGCATAGAAAGCTTATAAATACGATTCTATGAGAGCGATAGCATTGAAAACAAAAAAGAACTCACTCAACTCACTAGAACTACTTTTTCAACCGATCGTTCCTATGGCAGCTATATGCTATAGTCATCCGATCCGGCCGGTTCCGACAAATGTGCAGCGTATTTATACCAAAAGACTTCGTGCAAAGTTTGGTTGAGATAGCTTTAAAACTGACGGAGGAGATAGCATAGAAACAGACGGACGGACGGACGGACAGACGGACATGGCTATATCAACTCAGCTCGTCATGCTGATCAAGAATATATATACTTTATGTGGTCGGAGATGTTTCCTTCTGTGCGTTACAAACATCCGGACAATTTTAAAATACCCTCTCCAAGGGTATACAAATTTAATAAAGGGTCTGCTCTTTGGATTTGATACCTGTTTCTAACTGTCAAACTGTTTCTGGAACTCTGGAACCAAATAAGGAGAACTTTTTTACGACATGCTCACATCGATTGGCCGGCGCCGTAGATTTACAAAAAAGGAATAAAAAATTCGGGAATTGATGTACTGGGAGCTTTGAGGAGATGAGTTCAATTTGCCGAAGTCAATTTACTGGAGGAATCGGCGACGCTGAAACTTTGGTAAATGATATTATCGAAAAACTATCGAAGTACCTCTTAGACATTGTATAAGATATGACCTGCAGAGAAGCCAAAAGAAAATCATGAAGCTTACTGCTCTCTCAAACGAATTTATGATATCATATGGCAAGGATGCGATTATAAATACTGCAATTGTTCTACAATTCATGTTCACAAAAAACACAACTGAGACTTAAGCCTAGGTCATGTTGCCTTTCAGACATAGGCCTTAATCTCTACTCCATTGCTCTATGAAATCAGGCACAAAATGGGCTTCTTAAATGTATCAATGTTGACAAAGCTAAAGTTCTACCCATACGGAACAACAGAGAAAGTATCAGAAACGATGAAAAATGGCCCATCAACGGATCGGAAATAAACAGAGTAAAATTTTTAAAGTACCTGGAAGTAACGATTAAATAAAAATGTATGTTTATTGAAACTGGCCTCTCTCCTCTATACTGCCAAACACACTTTGCGTTTGTGAGAAAGATAATTTCTTTGCCCGATACCCGCTTGGTAAAAACCATTGCCAAGGACTTACAGTCAAAAGGTGCCCAGTGTTTTGAAGTCTGGAGCAGGCTTGCGGAGAAACACGGTGTTGGATTCAGCATTAGCAACTCTGATTCATGGAAAGAGGCTCACTCACAAATTGTGAAGAAAGTCAGAAAAACAGCTATATGAAAAACACTTTCAACAGGCAAGACCGAGCGAACGCAGTCTGATCTTCAGGCAACTAAAGTTTTTATTTTGAGAAAAAAAAACTATTTCAGCCAGCAGCATAGCCAAAACCAGATTTCCACACCATTCAGAGCAAGATGCGAAATGCAAGATGTGAATAGCAGAATCGACACCAGGAGTGCGGAATCCAATTGCACTTTGTGCAACCTAAATGTGAACGAGGACACTTGTCATTTCATAGGAGTATGCATGATATCAAGTGAAATTAGAAAACTATACTGGCAACAGGAACAGCTGTTATCGCGATATGGACTGAATCGCAAGAAAAATCGTTTACTGCACATATTGTGCATCCAAAAACCGGTTGCGCTCTAAGCTCGACGGGTTTGTACAGACATACGCTGACGCTGATTAATAGGCTTATCACTCCGAACACATCTAACATTCCACATCATGAGCTTAAATGCTTAATAACTATTTGCTATGGCAACATTTTTAAATTTTTGTTTTGTCAAATTAGTGGGTCAGTGTCTGATAGGATTATTCTATAAACATGCCTTAATTCAGCAGGCCAATGTTCGATGATGCATAGATGTAAGATGTGCTCAGTGTACTTTATGAGCGAACCACATCCCTGCCAGCCACTATTTGAAACCAAAAATTAATTTCCAACTCACCTCACTGGCTATGGTATGTTCATCATCCTTCAGCTTGTACCCTGACTCACAATGCACTCTTTGATTCCTATTGAAATTGTTGGCGATACACATAGAACTATTCACAGTAGGCGGGGCTAGATCGTAGTGTTCGCACTGCTCCCATTTGCCATGCAACCGAGGAGTAGTAAAATTCAAAAATGGAGCATCATAGCTGCTATTTAGACTATCGCAGTGGGGGATGTTGCATCTAAAATTATTTTTATTTATGATCAATAGTTTTTTTTCAGTTTGCTCGAACTATACCTGTGCACCACACTGCTGGCTGTGAACACATACGAAATGGAGTAGAAGGAATTGCAAATAATTGGCAGGCACAGCAGCAAATAGTTGATAATTTGAAATCGACCGAATTGCCCGATTCTTATGATAATTGCATCCAATTGATTCTCCTCACTGGCAGTGGCAATGATCGATTCCTTTTTCTCATGGACCACCTCTACGGGCGACTGTTGCCGGGCCATGCTGCTGCTGCTTGCGCCGTCTCCAAGCGACTGAATAACTAACAGAATTTTGCCGCTTGCTCGACGCTTGTTAATTGACTAAGTTAGTTCTACACGCCCAGTAACTAGCTTGTGCTGCCGGAGGGGGAGGTGGCCGCACTTAATAGTAGTGCATTAAGTAATATAAATTTATGCAGGTGAATAAACTTTTTCAAAGATTTCCATAGAAATTTTCTTTTGTATTATAATAAGATATTTTTTCTTTATTAAATTTTTTTCAAGAATTAAAAAATATCACTTGATGTTGTTGGTGTGTGTGTGTGTAAAAAATGAGACATGCTAAATATATAAATACAATATAAATTATTTTCGCTTAGGTTTACTAAAGCTTAGATCAAAGTAGACTGGGTGGAACATAAAAGTACAAATCAGATGCCCTAACTGGATTAATATGGCAAAAACTGCTTGAAAGTGACTAAGATTTGAATGTACAACCTACTAAAGATCATAAATCTTTAAATGTTGCGTTTGTGTCAAAACAGAAATATTCATAATTTATGCCTTGTTAAGCTACAACTACAATATATGTATGTATGTATGTATATAGTCTGTTGGTGCTATATATAGATCAATACGTAAGTTTACAAACAACTCTAAAATATGAATCAATCTTCTCAATTTGCAATTTGATAATATTTTTTATAGTTAAAACGTGTGGAATGCCGTTAGTTTCAGAGATTATACATAGGATTACTGGTGGCATCAAACAGCTGAGTGCCGGTCGATTCAATCATTGATCTCAGCGCAATGCTACGCTGCTTGGCCACAGCTTTACGTAGGGCGAGCTCAAACATATTCTCCTCATCTATGTTATCCATAGGCAAATGTTCTCTTCCACCTTCAGGTTGTTCGCATGTTTTGAATACAAGTTTATCATGTTCATAGAGTACACAGGTGTCGGCAAATTCCTTGGCAAAATATTGCGCCGTATTTCGATTTTGAATGACCTCGCTGGGAAAGCATTGTAAGAGTTCTTCAAAACTTAGCTCGGCCACCAGATGGTTAAGAATTTCTGCAAAGAAATTAAAATGGATTACGGACATTGGAAGGGGCTAACATATCATGTCTACGAACCAGTTATATGATTCTTCCAATTGGGTAAGCCCTCTTGCTTGCTGAGTATTTTGCGCAACAAACTCTCCCAGTGCTTCGGTGTGAATCCACAAGACTGAAATTAATTAAAGTTTAATCAAAAGGCAATCAATTTCCAAATATCAACAATTTCCACTCTTCACTTCACTTTTGAACAGTGACTTCTTCCATAAAATGACTTGAAACAAATTAAGAGCTACTTAACAATATAATACTTTACTATTTCTGTTTTTGGACCTCTCTGATTCTTCTGTTTCTTTTATTCTACCTGCCTGAAATTCGGACAGAATTTAAATAGAGGTTTACAGAGTACCTAATATTCTGGTATACACGCTCATTTAAGCTTTGGCTTGCCTGAGGCTTTGGCTTTGCTCTCGATGTGTGCGCTTATCGCGAACACACCCTTGCTCAGCAAGCTATTCGAACACAAACAATTATTTTTTTTTCGCTTTCAATAACAAATCTAAAGAAAGCGAAATTAAAGCAAGCATGTCATTTGCAGTGTTTTTATACCCTTGCAGAGGGTATATTAAAATTGTACGGATGTTTGAAATGCATAGAAGCAAGTATCTCCGACCACATAAAGTATATATATTCTTGATCTGCACGACGAGCTGAGCTGATATAGCCATGTCCGTCTATTTCTATGATATCTCCTCCGTCAGTTTTGAAGCTATCGGGACCAATCTTTGCACCAAGTCTTTTACTACAAATACGCTGCACATTTAACGGAACCGGCCGTATCGGACGACTATAGCATGTAGCTGCCATAGTAACGATCGGTCGAAAAAGTAGTTCTAGTGAGAAAAACTTGTTTGTTTTCAATGATAGAGCCTTTATACTTTCCAGTGATGAATATGCTCTGTTTCAACACAATTTTGGCGAGTTTGATCTTAATCGAATAAATAGATCGTATAGCTGCCATATAACAAACTGACCAGCCAAATGGCCAAAGTAGTGGAGCCATCATTGCTTAGTTAGAGAATCATTCGGCTAATAGCCTATTTCCACTGAACAAATGAAGCTTCATTTCATGAAATGAAGAAAATGATATCATTTCTTCCATACGAATTGTCACTTCATTTTGCCTTTCATTTCTAAAAGTAGGCGTATTTTGCTTAAAATATAAATAGGTAAAAAATTTACTAAAATTAAGTTGTGTATTTAGCTTTCGGCTGATAGTTTAGGGCGATGGCAATGCGTTCGCCACGAGGAATTTTGTCCTGAGGGGTATGTCTTTTTTTTTTTGCTAAATATTCCAAAAAGTCCACGTAAGTTTGAAAGTGCCGCCTGTTATTTAAAACAAACAAAGCAGCTGTTTTTGTCAAAGTGTCAAAATGATGACAATTTGTCAATGGAAACGGCTTCATTTTTAGAAATGAAAATGATAAGAAATGAAGCCAGTGGAAATAGGCTATAACATTGTTCAAAGCGAGAATTAAATTGTGGAATGAAAATTTAAAACCTTAATTTATACACATTTTACGAGCTGCAAAGGTATATAAACTTCGGCCGAGCTGATATTAGCTTTTCTCTATTTTTATACCCTTGCAAAGGGTATTATAGTTTTGCCCAGAAGTTTGCAACGCATAGGACAAAGCTTAATCGACTCAGCTCGTCATGCTGATCAAGAATATATATACTTTATGTGGTCGGAGATGATTCCTTCTATGCGTTACAAACTTCTGGGCAAAATTATAATACACTGTGCATTAGAGCGGACCCCAAACCGGTTAAATGGGAAAAAGTTGGTCTCAGTATTCCCAAAGCAAATATTTGTTGTATATTTGATAATTGTGAAAATCGAAAAATTTTATTTTAATTCTAAATGGGCGCGACAGAGCCTCAAAGTTTTTTCAAAAATATTAATCATACGACACGTTCACCAAATACAAATTTTACAAATGCTGTCATTGTTTAAAATAACACCTGGTAGTATAGCCTTGTATTATTTTTCATTCGAATAGTTTTTAAATAAAATCAACGCCTACTATTTATAAATGAAAAAAAATATATGATAGTAGGCAACACTGCGTATGAGTTATATACAAAAACTTTAGAGGCTATTCGCGTCCGTAAAAAATCGACCTTTTTTAACTTTTGTTTTTTTTTACGCTTATGATACATCAAAAAGTAACAGATAGGGGGGTGAGACCATGACCTTAAAAATTTCATACTCAGGGGGTCCAACCTAATGTGCATGTTGAGTTATTCGTCTATTAAGGACAATAGCGTCACCAAAAATGACAATTACAGTGACAAAATATTGAACAGGTGTGTAAGCAATATTATTAATATAACAATCAACATCAATATAACAAGCAACATCACAGAAAGTCGCAACTGGCCATTTATGAAAAATATAAGTTTTGGGGATGAAAAAAGTTTAATCTAGACGGCCCAGATGGACATAATAAATATTGTAGAGATATGCGACATCCCCGACCGATCTGCTACAAGCTCAACCATGATGATGAATCTCTCATGGTATAGGCTTTCTTTAGTGCTAGAGGCAAGTTGTCAGTTCGATTTGGGCCTGGCCGTATCAATGCGCAAATGAATGTAGAGGCGCTGGAAAGTAGGCTTATCACGCTTCCATACACGTTTCCCGGCGGCAAATGCTTATTTAGGTCCCACAACATTCCGCAGCTAAAGTGACCGGCATTAAGTTCAAATCTAAACCGCAGATTTTAATGAGCTATGACCGACAAGTTGGTTATTAATCCAGACGGACTTGGCTATATCGACTCTGCTGTTGATGCTGATCAGGAAAGTTTCCTTCTGCCTGTTGTATGTCATTTGCACAACTTATGAATTATATCCTTCTAACTCTATGAGTAACGTATAATGATGAATAACTCGTAGAATTTTAAAAATATTGAGCTCATATTTCACACTATAATATTGAGAAAAGCTTTCTCCTGTGATCAAATTGAAAGGAGAATTTTTTCATATTTTCAAAACCTTTATTTATTTATCAAATCATCTTAATCGATTCAAAACGGTGTTTCCGGAGCGGTCTCTTAAGTTTGCTGAATAGCCAGAAGTCACACGGAGCCAAAGTTGTCAGTAACAGTGTATCAGGTTACAGATAGAAAAAAATGGACCTTTCAATTTGATCACAGTAGTACACCCAATATCTATCTATAATCTGTGAAATTTTCAGGAAGATCGGAAGGCAATGGTCTTTCGTATTAACTGCTAATCCTGCATTGATAAAGTCTTTTTGTGAAACATTGTTTTTGTAACTATTTTAAATTATGTTACTTAACTTTTGAGATATGGCTCTGAGCGTCTTTTGGCCTCTCTGGTCTTAAACCAGTAATAAAACCCACCCCCAGATCATAATTGAAGTTCATAACTCAAACAATACCTGAGATACTGGTTCAAAGTATTTGTATCCACACTTTAGTGTCGTGGTCCTCTTACCTTTCCATACTGCCACAAATAGGCAGGACAAAAGCTCAGCATATAATTGATGGCCAAATTCTTGGGTAATATGATAACCAAAAAGCTATCAAGGCCCATCAAATGCGGTGTCTTTTGTATGAAAGCCAAAAACTCCGTTATTATCTCACGATCCACTTTGCTCGAGGCCAATAAACTTTGTATCTTCAGAGTCAATGTCAACAGCTCATTGTGCCAGCTAATGAAACGCACTTCGAATTCGCCTTCATCCTTATTGGGATAACTAAAATCAGATCTCTCAAATGGCGGCAAACGATTTAGATATTGCGGGCGTTCCAGTAAACATGGTATAGGTCTGATATACGATTTAATATGACGTTCATATTCCTCACCCTCCGCTAGCTTGTAGTCAGGTATATATGGCACATAAATCAATTTACTCGATAGCGGCTCATGCGGACTTCTCATACTTGGCTTGGGGCAGTAATTGGGTGCCATGCCAACCATATAGGATATGCATTCCATGCGTAAATTGAGAAAGTCTTCGCGACTTGATTGCTGTTCCACATCAGCTGATTGAAGATCGGTAATCAGGTCACTTAGAGCCTTCAGACGACCCATGTACATGCGAAAGAGTATTTTTAGACCTTTAAGATTGATAGCAATTTGATCATCCTCGGGTTGGGGTTGGGTCAGCGAGGCATTTGAATTTCGTTTCTGAAAAGGTGACGAGGAGTGCTGATCCTGCAGTTGGTCATAGACGATTCTCTGCTGTCTACCATTCAGGGACAGACTCAGTGATCTATCCTCACCAGAACTGGATATCGAGTGATTGTCCGCCTCACTGTGTAAAGAGGGTGCACGAGAGCTGCTGCATTCCTCATCGTAATCATCATCCAATTGTGGTGGCGTTTGTGAACGAACTTCATGTGGTTGTTGGAATGTGGTAACATCAAAGAGATCATAATAATAGACCTGGAGGATGTTAACGAAAACCTTCTGTGAAGTCTGATAGCCCTTCTGGCCGATATGCGACGCTATGTAGTTGAGAAACAATTGAAGTAGCACATCTAAGGTAAGTGTATGTTCTAGGCAGAGAGCATGTATGAAGACATCACTGATGGCCTCGATAAGACAAGGTTGTTCGTTGGCCAGCAAAATGGTTTCACAGAAATCCGAGAATGAAACTATGGCATTGGGTGTGGGCGTGCCAGGAAGTTTGCTGCTGCTGTTCTTTGACGGAGCACGTCGATGTTTTTTGCCTCGCTGTTTGTTAGATGGCGGAGTTTGATCCTGCTGACGTCGCTGATATATAACAGTGCTATCATCAAAGAGCACATTCTTATGCTTGATCAAAGCAGTGGCTAAGGTAAGTCGGGTGGATTTGGCTATCACTTCTTGGGCCAGCAAATAATTGGACATGCGGCAGGCAGTGACAGCCAGCAAGAGATTCTCTTCAGGGGTGCTGCAAAGAAGTCGTAAAGGAGGTAATTAAAATGAGAGGAGAACTAGAATCCTAGACTTACAGTTTGTTCAAGTACTTCAAATAGTTGATTAGTTCACCACTCATCGAATCTGCCACAACGGGTGAACTCAGCATTATCTGGGGTATATCTGCGGGGGAATGTTTGATGAACATGTTAAGAAATTCCAAAGAAAGCGGCACCAGCTTGTAGCCTTGCTGTAAAACCCGAACTGGCGTGAAGTACGGTTTCACGGTTTGATGCAAAAATGAGGATTTCAAACGATCCGTGCCCAAACTGAGTAGGAATAGCTTTACGGTGTAGATGAGGCCCACCAATTGTGTGGTTTCCACGGTCTCTTCTTTATCAATAAACTGATCGATATAGTTGTTGTATATGTCCACCAATTGAAGTTGACACATTTTGTACAATCCGGTGGCTTGCAAATATACTTCTTGCTTACTGGAACTGCAAATATAATTAAATTATTTTAAGGATAACTGAAAATTTGTTAAAGATAGATATTCAAGGCAAGGCAGTAACACTATAGCCTTTGGTTACAGACCGCGCATTCTTAAAAACTTGTACACAACAAGTAAGTAGGCATGAAAAAGTCATAGAGGCATCTTTCTCTTGTGCAAAAATTAATCGTATTAGAGCCTTGCCACAGTGTTCTGAATATACAACAACCAGACACTCCGGGAGGGGTACTTTTACCACTGCTCTTCAAATTTTTTAGAAGATTCGGTCCGGCGGTTCGAACCCGTTATAAAGTCTAAGGTTCAGTTCGCGGACCGGTTCCTGGAACCCCTGAACCCATGATTAAAACTATCAAATCATTAGCTGACATTTACAATTTTCGAAAAGTGCTTAGTTTCAGTTAATGAGCATTATATCTTCGAGGAGCTGTTCACCTTTATTAGCTATTAGAACGGAAGATATAACTTAAGTGTTACAAAGTCTCGTTCAACTGATACCTGAGTTGCTGGAACAGTAAGTATAGTTAAGGCAATTTTTAAAGTACTCGTTTCTTTGACCTTTTCTAAATTTTAAAAGATTTGTTGATGTATGTTCTCTTGGACAATTTTCGAAGGCATCTATAAAATCATTTCGGATTCTATATTTTTTTATTGCTTTTTCTTGCTTTCATAAACTACACTTCTTCGCAATTAGACGCACCCATTCATATAAAGTTGAATTTTGAAAACTCTTATTAAGAATTTTTTTCGTCCTTTAGCATGTCTGTAATGTGCTGCCTTGCAATTTATTTGGTCAGTAGTTAACAAAGTTTGAAATTTCGGGTCCAAGAACACTGCAGTTAATACTGGTACTGAGCTCTTAATAGAAGAACGTTCACTTAGATAGTAATTAGAACAATTGGTCAACATGAAAAGCAAGCGTAATAAAAATCACTTGGTATTGTAAATCCTGAGGTTTTAGCAATGTATTTAAATTCGCTGCAGCAATAAATATTTATAAAAATATAAATATTTTGAACTACACAGAATCAGGATACAGATCCTTCGTAGAATGGATATTCGAAATATCTACTTTAAGATCCATTTTTTAAATATCTTTTTCACATTCTCAGCTCCTTTGGATGAAGAATAAAGATCAATGAAATATTTTTTTTTGATATATCCTTTTTAAGCGAAAATAAATTCGAAATAAATCGAAAATATCCAATGGATCCCAAAAAAGGAAAATTAACTATCCTGGCCAAATGAATACCGAAAATATTCTGAGGATCATCAAAGACTACCCTTTTTACTCACTGTACGTTCCATTCAATTGTTTTTAGGTGGAGCTCTTTTAAAGAACTCTGAAAGCAAAAATTTTAAGAGTTAGTAAACGCTCCCACATTTTGTAGGCTGAGTTCCAACGCGTCACATAGCCTAGCAGTGGATTTTAATTTTTTCTATACGCAATATATTTTAATAGTACGGTGTTTCTTACAAAGTGTGTGAACTCTACTAGTGTCAAACTAAATAACCTTAAAAACATCGTTTACTACTAAATTTAGAAATTATGCAGCACAAAGAGTTGTATTTATAAGGTCCTCCTGGGAATCTATTGAGTTAACTTGGTCATCGTCCAAATCAAGAAATGCTTTTGATTTTTTGAGCATTGATTTACATGAGTAACCTTCATCTTTTGTGCTCTGCAGTTGTCATTTAAAAGTTCTCCTGCTCGATCCACATTTAATCCATTATCGACGGTGATAGTATTAATCTGACCTACAGAAATTTCGAAGGCTTGGAGTTCATTTTGAATGATAGCAGTCAGGTTACAAGGAATTTCTATATTTCCCTGTATGTGTCGTTAAAAAACTACTTAATTTGTCGAAAAAGTGGTTCGGTTCGGATTCCGGTTCGTGGTGTCCAAAATATTAGGAGTTCGGTTCATGATCCGGTTCTTCGGACCCAAAATATCCGAACCGAACAAGTTCTAAGGGGTTCGGTTCAGGACCGGATTGCAGCCTTGGTTTGAACTGAACCTGTTTGATGCCTTAGTTTTCGGTTTTGGATTCTACAAACCTTTTGATACCAAAAGAGGTTTAATACAGGGCAAGACCTAATTGTGACTACTTCCACCCATTGAGCGCAGAGAGTTCACGCGTCTTGGAGAATCTGTAGCAGTGGAAGATTACAACTATAAGGTTGTAGAGGTTTGTCGATAAAGGAAATAAGCGATATCCAATTGGGATGAAATACTCCTGCAACGAAACCAAATCGACTGGCGGGTGTTTATATTAGCGGCCGATATAAATATCCGTAAAAAAAACAACCAGGATTGAAATGTTAAATAATTTGAAGGTTCCAAATTTTGTGATTTTGGAAATAACGCATTCAAAAGACAACGATTTTAAAGAGTATCTGAGCCCAGAGAAAGTTAGAAAACCCGGTTATGGCTGGGTAATATGTATATGTGTGTGTGCCTATTCTCGGTGGTAGAATGTTGGCAAGTCTAGTTTCAATTATCATCGACTTAAGCGTAAGTTTAGCGGGTTGCAAACCACGAACGTGTTCTAAGCTGCCGTCCAAACTAGTTAATTATTAGGCTGCCTTCACACTGATATGAAGTACTTCGTACACAAGATATGATAAGTCTAAGAGTCCTGCTTTTTGTTATGTTTTAAATTTGAAAAGATTGTCAAATTTATGGTAGGATCATGATAAAATCCAGTCCTACTATATTATCATTTCTCTTATATCAATACTTGATATCAGTGTAAAGGCAATATAAGAAGTATTTCAGAATTGAAAAATGATATGAAAAATGGGAAAGATGCTGAAAGTCAAAACTTACCGAATCGAAAAATCAGCGAGTCTTCTGCAATTGGCCACAAACATTTTCCTCAACTGTTGTTCCCGCTCTCCAGTCAATCTTTCGCCTTGCAGTGTAAGACTTAGTCTCAGCATGACATGGGCCTCCTCCATGAGATCAAAGAAATTTGAGCTACTAGCACTGCGATATGATTCGGCTATTCCCTCGAGGTCTTCGATAATATATTCCACACGAGGCACTTCCAGATTATACAAAGTCCACTCATTGGGCACAGTTGCAGAATGGTTAGCACTGGAGCTTCTATAGAGACTGCTATGCTTGGCCTTGGCCTCGGCTAGCAAACGAGATGCTATGTTTCTTTTAGTTGTGTTGGAGGTGGTGGACACCTCACCCATGCTACGACGCTTGTGTAAGTCTAGAGCAGCATTGGTAATCAATACCAACTGTTCCCGATTGACACAAACAAATTGAACATGCATAAAGGCGGACAATCCAATGACTGCAATGGGAGAGCTTATTTCGGGTGATGATTCCTCTGGGAAAATACCACCCAGAGTGGGATATTCAAAGCGATTGTGAAATAGCTTATGTCCCAATCGAGAGGTATGAGTTTCCACCGACTCAGAAGTCACCGCATAGACCACATAGTCATTGATATAAACCTGCAGTACCGGAGCTGTAAAGCTATAGCTGGCTATGGGTTTCTCATTCTCACTGTACCATTTGCCTTGGGCTGAGAATTGGTAGAGATAGCCGTCCACACTACTGGCCAAAAGCAGGCTGTGACCAATGCATCTCTGATGCTCGTAGGATTTAAGTGTCCTACGATTCGCATGCTTAAAGGTGGTCACCGCACTGGGTATCTGCTGATTACCCATGTCATATTCATCCTCCTCATCAATAGGCTGATTACTCCTCTGATAAATGGCCTTTGAGATCCATGCAGCGGAGTATGTCCAGAGTGCGCGACTGAGGCTCTGAGGTCTTCATGCAGATCTGCAGTAATTTCCGTACATCATATTGCACTGAAGCATCTTCCAGATGATTGGATCCGGCTATGCCTCGCACGTTCATGGCCTTGGCCTCGTTGACTAGCTTGATTTTAATGTCGCCCGCTCTTTGGGGGCTTATGGTGATATCTTGAGTATCTTCTGTGGAACGCACACTATTTTCACTCTGATCCCATTGAGAACGCAGTTCGGGTTCAAACTCTCGACCATAGGCATTATTAACCAACTTGGCCACATTAAAGTCTAGCGGTGAGCGTCCCGGTACTGATCCATTTAGATTCAGATTCAATTTCCCACTGCTTGTGGACTGCAGCGAATCACTTTCACAACTCTGTTGACTATGCGTAGAGCTCACTCCTCCCCCACTGGGGGCACTTGCCTTGCTTCCCAAACTCAAAGACTCCGACAGAGGTTCATCTCCCCCATAATCATTATCCAAGCAGCTCTCCTCCCGCACTTTACTAGCCAAAGCATCTATCACCTTGAAGGCCACGCAATATCGATGACTTAGACAGGCGATGACATTCTCCGCCAAACACAAACGCGTCGGTACAAAATTCAATTGCACAAAAAATTTGAATGGCAAAAAATCAATGAATGCAAATCGAGGCTGCGTATTCTCATGCACACACTGCGTATACTCATACAGGTAAATACGATCCCTGCTGCTCACTATAATGTTACCCGATTGCTGACAGCATTGCACTAACTCGGGTGGACTACGCAGTGGTAGCTCAATCACGTCGATAGATTCGATTAGTGGCGTCTTTGGTGTAGTCATCGAGGCGATTCGAATGGTAATGGGCAACTCATTGAGGCGGCTATCGGGAAATTTCCAAAAATTTGCATAAATTCGTACAAACATTTTGGTATCATCCTCAGAGCAAACGGTATTGCTATTGCTGCTCGAAGTGCAGCTAATCGTTGAGGATGAATGCACGGGACTGCCGGCTTGTTCTTTCTCCAGGGTCAGCAGGTATTTGCCTGGAAAGGGAAAGAAAGTTTATTATATAAAATTGGAGCCACTTGTGAGCCTGCAAATGTTAAACTGAGAGCGTTTCTGGCCCCTTAACACTACAAAATTTTTTTTTTTTACACCAAGGAAGAAAAAACCAAAAAAATGCAAAAAAAAAACAAAAAAAAAAAATACTCTTCACCCACAAATATTAAAAAAATAACAAAAAAAAAAATTTACAAAAAGGTTTATTAATAAAAAAAAAAAAAAAGTTTCTTCCCACCAAAATTGTGGCTCAAACATCGAAACTTGTTGGGGGAAATTCCGGGGGGGGTGGGGCGGGTTTGATTGGGGTAATGTCGGGGTGTGGGAGCCCGGCAAGAAACATCTAATAAAAATTTTTATTCTTTAAAACAATCGCTTTTACACATCCGGTCACCTTCACCAGCTATTGGCGCCAGATATGAAGTAACTAGCCATGAAAAAGCAAATTCTCCAACTTTGCCCGTTCGGATTCGGCGTTAAACTGTGGTCCCTTTCTCTTGTGCGAAACATTTGAAGCACACAGCCAAGAGATTGTGAGAAGCTTGGCTTGGCCCCTTTGAGGGGCTGTATAGCCAATTTTACATTTAACATAGCTGCCCTATAACAAACCGTTCAGTCATATAGCGAAAGTTGTGACGCCATCCATTGCTTAGTTTGGCTATCACTCGGCTAAAATTTTTTAAAGCGAAAATTAAATTGTTGAATGAAAAGCATTTCAAATCTTAATTTATATATTATAAATTATACGAGCTGCAAGGGTAGCAACTTTTGCTTTCCTCTATTTATATGAGCTGTGTGCCTTCACCTCGGGAAAGAAACATTTGATAAACCATTTCTCAATCATTAATTTGTTCATCCATGTCTTTTCGTTTGACCGCCAAATTACTACAATGGTCTTTTAAGCGGACTTCTTCATCACTAGATCTAGTAAATATTCACTGATGATTCTTTTTAACACAGTTGGGCATTGGTTTGCATCAACTGCATGCGGTGCTGTTTTTTTGACTTTAAGTATACTTATAAAAATTGCGGTATGAGTAAGTACTATACTTACACCGCAAACACCGCAACACCGCATACACCGCATTACCGCAATGATCGCATTTCAATATCGTACCACCGCCTACTACCGCATTTGAATATCGTAGGCACCGCATTACTACCGCAATGTTTATATATTTATTTTTCCGAAGCATGTTGATAATGAGTGTATGTAGCTCAGTTGGTATGTGTACGGAGCAAAAACCAAATTAATAAAATGTTGGGGTTCAAAACCCAAAAAGTTTTTTTTTTTTTTTTTTTTTTTTTTTTGTGATTGTATGAGTTAGCCATAGTCGATTGAGCTTTGTACGTACGTCATTCTCTTTCTATGCAACCAACTCCCTTTGAAGTAATCGAGCAGAAATTTTTCACTGACCTGTAGCCAGAATAAGTGTTTTAGTGCAAAAATACGCGATAAGTTACAGCGTATTTCTCCACATATAAACGGGGTATATATGAGTTTAATATGAAAATGACTTTAAAAATTTTTTTTACTAGCGAGCTCATATTATTTTTTTTTTATTTGTTATTCTTCATATGGTTGTTTTGTTAAGTGTGACAAAAATTTTTTTCATAGGAGTGAAGAAATAATATGCTATCCACCGTCTTCGGGCCGAGTCTATTCCTCTTCTCCGTAATAATGTTTCCAGCTAAAGAAAACTCACGCTCCGCTGCTGCACTGCTAGCTGGTATTTCGTGCACTTGAAAAGCCAATTTTGACAGCTTAGGGTAATTTTGCTCATTTTGTCTCCACCAATCCACCACGTCGAAATCCTCTGTCATTTTAACGATGTCTCGCGCATACCTATTAATTTCTTCTCTACAAGTTTCTGATGTTGTCATCGATGTTCCTTGGAGTAGATCTGAGAAAAAAAAACACGCTATCTTTGTGACGAGGAGCTAATGGTATATTGTGTACAGATAAACTGTCAGATGAATCCATCGTCGAAATGGGGTCTGACTCATCAATCGTCATGTTGCATATGCTAGCAACGCAAAATTCCTTTATGCTATTTAAGTCCTCTTGTTGGATATTTGCGGCTGGAGGATATAAAAAAAACGCAGCCTTATGCCACAAGCTCAAATTTTGAACCCAAATTGTGTCAATCTTCTTAATAACGTTTGCCTTGAGAGTTGAAATTGCTGGTATCTCCAAGACGACGAATGCTGCTTTACCAATTTGGGAAGGCTTTAACCCATTTTATTTTTCTATTTTTGCCACTTATAATAAAATTAAAAAAAAAAAAAAAAATTCTCTGCGTGTTGAACCTCAAAAAAAAACGTGTTTAAGTGTATTTTGATTCGTACACATACCCTCTGAGCTACTTACACACATTGTTAACATGCTTCTATAACTGTAGTAAAAGTAAAAATTTTGCCTTTGATAACAAATATTAAAAATGCGGTAGTAATGCGGTGTCTACGATATTGAAATGCGGTAGTAGGCGATAATACGACATTAAAATGCGGTAGTAGGCGGTGAAACGATATTGATAATGATGTGTCGAAATGTTCAAAAATAAATTGTAACAAAAATGGTTTTGGCTCTTCGTAAATGCGTATACGCATTGTATTTTGTATGTAGATATAAATTAGATCGACTCATCTAATAAATAAGGGTATTTTGAGGTGGCGAAAATTGCGATACACCGCTGCAGTTCTCTGAACTGGGCTAAAAATGCCTTTTATAAGTGTTGCTCGTTAATATACTGCGTCAGAATGGATTGTCTTGTAAGGCTGACTGCGACTAACTTTCAGATATGCAGTGAGAAATGACTTTGGCAATCATTCGGTTCTTGTATGTGCGAATTACCGAATGCGTTCGGCTCACGGGTTTTAGGGAGCTCTGCATTAAACCTTTAAGCTAGGGGAGTTTGTTTTAAACCCAGGGGATGTTGTTAGGGGATTAAATTTTAAGAATAAATTTTGATGATTAGCAATAGTTCGGGAGGTCTAGTTAATAGATGGAGTGTTACTGATTCTTGATAATTTGCGCGAGGCATCAAAAACGAATTGGAAGAAACACACACGGGTTCCATTTACATTTGTATATAGTTTTTTCTGATATCAAATCATTCAAGCTAACACAACTTTGCTTATCAAACCTGATCAAAATAGATAATCCAATAGATAAGGGCATGAACAAATGTGTAAGAACAATTACAGCCTGATATCAGCAAAATTATAGAAGCTATTCAATATTTTATCACATATAACTCACGAACTCTTTAAAGTCAAATATGAATAAATTTAATTTTGTGTTATTCAAAGAAATTGTGGTAGTTTGAAGTCTGCTGTGAAGAGCACGATGTTTTCCCTCAATACAAGGTTTTTTACAATTTGATTTTAACTTACCCGCCTCGCAGTAGATCAATTGTACCACTTCGCCCACTGTGGCCAAAGTGTGCCTGACCGGCAGGCGTTCATCATTTGCCCCTGCTGCTGTTCCTCCCCCAGTAGCATCTCCACCTGCAGCAGTCTCTTCTTGCTCCTCCTCTACATTCGCCTTATCGCCATCATCCTCCAACTGCTGATGCTGCTTTCCACCTATGTCGTATATCTCAATGAATTGCTCTGCACTGCTAATGGCTATCCGATTGTTGCCAATCAAACTGGCAGCCAGAATATCGCCATTTAAGGCATACGTCTGTTGCCTGGCAAAATTATAGGCCTGCAGTATTTTCACCATAATGGATCACTGTAAACACAAAGAAAAGATTTATGTTTAAATAGTTTCGAATACAACGCCCCGAAGAACGAAGAGTGACTTCATCGCCGGGCGCACTGAGACTGTCTGGTGAATCAGTCAGGCAGCGGCCACAACGTCTGAATGTGGGAGGAGGTTTGAGTTAGCTCAGTCAAGTGGTTGCTACTGTATGGGCATGTCCCAACCATTATCATAATTGTGCGTTTATGCTGGTCAAAGCGAGTAAAATATGAGTGAGACACAGAGAGAGAGAGAGAGGAACGGGATGGCACTACTAAGGTCAGGGCTAGAGCTAGCCCTGCGGGAGATTAGTTAAATTTAGCGTTGAAATAACATACTCAATTTGAATGTTAATTGATGCAACGTTCTAAGCAGCGTATCCATGACTATTAACATTTATCAGAAATATTCTGTTCAGCATTTTTAAGCGGATTCCTTATTAGAATTTATTGCTAGAAGCAATAAAATTGATTGAATTTGTCAATATAAGAAAAAGTTGTTTTCCTTTTCATACCAAATGGAAAATAAACCAAAATTCTTATACAATTGTGTATCGGTTCCGACATAGTAGCAGCAGGCAGTAAAAGGAATATTCTGCGCAAAGTTTCAGATCGATAGCTTTAAAACTGAGAGACTATTTTTCGTAGAAACAGACAGACATACGGACGGACTAAGGTAAATCGACGATATACATATATAGTTTTTGGGGTTTTCTCCTTTGTGCCTTTCAGCAAAGCCGTTTGGGCTTACCAGCAGTTTTTTAGCCATGTTTCTGACGTTTACAAATAATGTCGTGTTGAGAGTAGGGTTGTCAATATTTTATCGATATATCGATATTTTTGTTGGACGATAAGGGTTATTCCGATATGATATTTTGTATGCCGATATTGGCGATTATCGATATTTTTCAATGACTGGAGAACACATTAGGCAGCGGGTTCTCTTAAATTCTTCACTTGATATTTTTCTAAGCAATAAGTCTTTAAAGACAAGATACAAATTTAGTTCGTCACAATACTTCACATGAAAAAAAACATGTTTCAACTGCTTTGAAATCAGAACAATTTTGAACAGAAGCCTTACTTATACGAAGTAGTGTGCCTAACTAAATTTGTATCTCTTTTGAGTATACGCTTTTAAGGTTTAAAGAAATATAAACTCTCACTATTAATGTACTTTGAAAAAATGTACAGTGTAGTTTGAGAACATGATGCCGCCTCTAGAGAAGTAGCGATGCCACCAATCGACAACATAGAGATAGACCCGCCGACCCAACAGGAAGTCTGTTTAGCCATACAAAGGCTAAAGAACAATAAATCACCAGGCGCTGATGAGCTGCCCGCTGAATTGTTCAAGGCTGGAGGGGAAGAATTGGTAAGGTGCATGCACCTACTTCTTTGCCGTATATGGGTTGAAGAAAGCATGCCCGACGATTGGAATCTAAGTGTCCTATGCCCAATCTTTAAAAAAGGAGACCCTGCAGTTTGCGCCAACTACCGCGGGATCAGTCTCCTTCCCATTGCATATAAGGTTCTGTCGCGCATTATTTGTGAACGTCTAAAGCCGCTTATTAACACACTGATTGGACCTTATCAGTGTGGCTTTAGACCTGGTAAATCCACCACAGACCAGATATTCACACTACGACAAATTCTGGAGAAGACCTACGAGAGAGGCATCAACACACACCATCTTTTTGTTGATTATAAATCAGCCTTCGACACGCCGATAAGGTCAAGGTTTTTCGAAGCCTTGTCTACCCTTGGTATACCAGCAAAGTACGTTCGTCTTTGCATGATGACGTTGAGAAGTACACAAAGCTCCGTCAAAATAGGAAAGAACCTTTCCGAACCATTTGATACCAAGAGAGGTTTTAGGCAGGGCGATACCTTATCGTGTGACTTCTTCAATCTACTGATGGAATATATACTGCGCCGGTGCCCACATGCCAACAGAACGGGCGCCTTTATTTATAAAGATCTAATGCTACTCGCATATGCCGATGATATTGACATTATCGGCAAAAACGAACGGGCGGTAAGCAGGGCGTTTTCAGAGATTGAGAGGCAGTCTGAACTGATGGGTTTAGCGGTAAATGAGGACAAGACGAAATACCTTGTATCCGCGGACAAAAAGTCCTTGCGTCTTGGACAATCTGTTACAATGGGAGAATACAACTTTAAAGTTGTAGAGGATTTTGTTTACCTCGGAACGACGATAACCAGCGACAACAACATCAGTCTGGAAATCCGACGAAGGATCACTCTTGCAAACCGATGCTACTACGGGCTAAGTAGGGAGCTCAAGAGCAGAGACCTCAAGCGAAGAACAAAATTAGCCCTATACAAGTCGCTTATCATCCCAGTCCTGCAATACGGCGCAGAAGCATGGACAATGACAGCAGCGGATGAAGCGGCGATTGGCGTGTTTGAACGAAAGATTCTTCGGAGGATTTATGGACCTTTAAAAGTTGGCGATGATTTCCGCATTCGAAATAATGACGAACTGTATGAGCTCTATGGGGACACCTGTCTGGTCAAGCGCATAAAGCAACAGCGGCTGCGCTGGTTAGGACATGTCACCAGGATGGACGAAGAAGCTCCAGTAAGGAAAGCTTATTATTCGAAGGCGGCTGACTACGGAGGAAGAGGCAAGCAGGGGAGACCTCGACTAAGATGGGATGACCAGGTGCGGAAAGAATTTCCAAGCTTGGCGTGAAAAACTGGTGCCAGCTCGCCGACGGAGGTGAAGCGACTGGCGGACATTGGGGGGGGGGGGGCGGGGCGCAGGGGTGGGGAAGAAACCAGCGGACAAAAAAAGAAGAAGTTTGAGAAAACTGTTGAAAAGTTTAGATTTAACGGTCTCTAGAAATCGTCACTATCAGTTTTATGGTAAAGACGTTCCTTAAAAGCTTTTCAGTTTTCTTAAGCTTTAGAAAATAACGATAATATTGATATATCGATGTTTTTTGGAAGCGATATATCAAATATTGATATTGAAAATTTGGATTTTTGATATTATCGATATTGATATTTTGAGAAATATCGACAACCCTAGTTGAGAGGCTTCGCAAACTTTTTCAACTCCTTTTTCACAAAAATGGAGCTTGGGGACTTCATCATAGGCGACTATCCAACCACCAAACCATCACGTAAGCCGGATGGTGACCTCTCTGAACTCTCGAAATGAGTTCGGACGCTTGTTTTGATAGCGCGTACACTCTATCGTTCTGTTTGTTGATCGATTCCTCTATGGCAGCGGTGGGCAGCAGAAATAACGGAAAGGGTACAACAACATTCTTATTTTTATCATTTGCTAAAGCAAATGCGTTGATCTAAAGATAAACACGATGCAGGATGTATTTGTTGTAATATTAATTGCGTCGTGGAATTAGAAAAATAACGGACCGGGTTGCGCGGGTAAGAAGGGCTATGAGTCTGCCCACCGCTGCTCTATGGTGAAAATTTTCTCGTCAGTAAACAGAATTCCTCTGTGGGCATTGCTTGCGCACTTCGATCGAGAGACTTCGGCGTTACTGAAAGGCACCATGCGGCCATTTCGAATAAGTTTTTATGACCGAAAACCATGTACCAAAACACTAGGTACTACGTACAACCTTTTTTTTGAGCTGAACCTCTTTCGACTTTTTTATCCCCTGTTTCGATTCAGGTTCGGCAGAAACTAATTTTTTTGCGCCCCCAAAAATACTAGACTCTTACGATTTTCTCTTCTCTTTGTACGGAAAACGTACGGGTAAAATTCCTTTTGTGCGAAATGAAATATTACAACAGGTCAGTGCGGCACCTTCCGCTACTTCCGTTTTTCTTATCTTTTTGCCTACTCAAATGACCATAACAAAATAAACATACACAAAAATTGGGTCACAACACACCCTCGCAATAAATAAATAAATAATGTCCACTTGACTTGGTCAAGGGTTGGGTTGAGGCTAATTCCGGCTGCTTTTACGTGTGTTTACCTAATTAAGTCGTAGAGCTACCACAAACGGCATCAATCAAAACCCAAATGCAAATGACGTCACAAACCGGCAAACGGTCCCAAAGTGGGAGTCGAATTGAAAGGGGAGAAACCGGAAATAGACCAAAGTTATTTTTGGCAACTTGACCAAAATCAATAAATAATGCGTACGTTAACCCAAATGAATTAAGATACATTTAAACACTTTGGTAAGGGGGTAACCCCAGGCGCAGGACTCTGCTGTGCATTTTGGCTGTGGTATTCAGTGAAAATAATCAATAACTTGGCGGTTTTCCAAGATTTTACATAATAAATTTGTATCGGTGGCTCGCTTATTGGATAAGTATCGGCTCACATATATGCAGTTTGAGGTTTTCAAACTAAATTTAAACAAACAAATTAAAAATATCATTAGCACGCACATTCCCAAATAAATTCCAGTTGGATTTTTTTAACACTTTAGTTGGATTAATCCACACAGTCATGGTTACAATTGTTTAAATTAACTCTCAGCACTAGCCCGCACATATTTGTGTATTTATTTAGAACTGATTGCTGTTTATCAATTTTTTAATTTATTAAGGCAAAATTAATGTGACCATCACAGTATAACAGAAAAATATTATGCGAACAGCTGTGAGTTAAATTGAGACCATCTGGCAGCCTCTCCGGCCAAACCATTGCACACTGGGATTTTTTGCCTTTTTTTGAGCATAAACTCTAGATGTTTATTTTTGGTTTGGAAGCAAGTTTTGGACTCCAAAGACGAACTGCAAAGATTCACTCAATTTATAAAAATACTTTATTTATCTGCGATATAACAGATATGGAAGATCTACTTAAACCTTGTTTGTTCATATGCTACTGAGCTGTAATTTGGTTTGTACTCTTATTTTAGCTCCTTATACGACTTACAAAATCGGCTTCAATTCGGACCAATATTTGTTTCAACTTTGATGTTTTGGCCACTATTGAAATGACACTCCGATTGTACTCGTATTTGAAGCTCCCAACACGACTTTTAAAATTTGGTTCGGTTTAGATCACAATTTCATAGAGCTGGCCGAGTTGCACCAACTATGTTGGTTTTTACGTTATTGAACTGAACTATCGAATATGGTTCGATTCGGCACACTATTTTATACAGCTGAAACTAATCAGTCCGATCTGCTCCAACTTTCTTGTATTTTTAGCTATCGAAATATGATTTTTATCTCTAAGTACGACTCACACAACTTTTTTGTGTTTGATGCCACCAAGCTTAAACTGGTTTTTTATCTTTCTCTCATGTAATATCTTCAACTTAGGCACGAACTCAGCTGCCATAAAGCAGATTTTCTTCAAAAGAAGCAAGTTGTAGCGAGAAGTGTTAGTTACTCATTAATCTACACACTTTTTCTTTAATAACTTTCCGTTTACAACTTTTCTGACGTTTTGTGACACTAAGCTAATGTTCCACTACACTGGCTAGGGTCAAACTAAGATTAAACATTAACAACACACGGCGCAATTGGACAAAATTAAAGCAAAAATGACGTGTTAAAATCCTTAATATCTGAACAAACAATTTTAATTTTTACACATTTAGTGCAGGGAATCAAACCGAATTGAATTTCGATTCCAATTCTGGTCCCGCTACATCCCGATATGAATGTTTCGGTAAAAGAATCTGTTTTGGTTCTATTTTATTTCGGTATTCGGTTCTGCACCGGTACCTAGATTTATATTTCGGTATGCCGGTACGATCGGTACAATGAACAGAAATTTTAAAACTTAATCCAAACAAAGTGGCTAAGCAAGCGTGTTTGCCGTAAAAAATTCAAAAATTTGTATTCATAAGACGATTAAAATAATATTTATTTAACCATGTCTTCACTAAACTTACGTTACTAAAGCTCAAAAAAATTGGTAGAAGGTAATGATTATTTCTTAGAAGCATTATAAAAATCAATGTATTTCCGTCCATCTCTTTTCTTAACAGAAAAATAATAAACTTCACACCGAAAAACAAACAATCTGTGTTCTGTACAGAATGAGGGTTAATAAAATTCCCAACCCAGTAGAATCTGAGGTCTTTCATCAGGGCAAACGGCCTTCCATCAACCTAGCACAGAGAAACACACGCATGTCGAATAGTCTGTTTGTTATTTGCCACCCGAATGCTGGGCTCAAGCAATTCATCAATGCCACTGAAATCAGCAGTGTTCTTTTTCTACGCTTGATTCGTGTTTTGGTGATCGACTGGATTGTCAAGCTGTTTTTTAACAAAGATAAATTTAAATTTGTGCCATGATCTCCCTTTATATGTACAAATAAGTCATTTATGTTCGTTCCCTTGAATTTTAAGCGATCGTCCAGATTAACTTGCAATTCTTAAACCAATTAATTGCTCGCTGCACAAACACGAATAGAACATTTACAACGATTACGACGTTGCTGTTTTTGTTTCACAAACATACATGCACAGACGTCAGAAACAATATCTGTTGTCACTCTCTCAAGCTCTACAACGTTGGGGCAGTTAGCAGCTCTGAATATAGATATTACAAAATGTCTTGGCAGCAGCTCCAAAAATTAAAAAAAAAACTTTAGAACCGAAACTGTACCGGTACAATGTTTATGTTCTTTCCGCTCTTTATGGTTCTAAAAATATCGGTTCTCTAATACCGGTATATATATAGTTTAAATCAGTTCTTTTCGGTATACGGTTCCAGGTTAAAAAGCTGCATTCCAGATGACTTCAAAACTTATCTGGCACAATACTTCATTCAAATAAGAGTGCGGTGCAAGAGCATTCAGATTTTAAAACAGTTCAAAAGTGTTTCTATCAGGGACCGTAACTTTTGTGATAAAAATTACGAAATAACAATTATTTTTTTAAATTTTTATAAAAAGTTAAAATATGTATAATTGATATTTCGGACTTGTGTGCCTGTCGTCGAGTTGACTGGACATGAAAACGTGTGAGAGTGTCGATCCTCCAGCCACCGGTCTCTTTTTGACAAGGTGGATTGCACTGGACCAAGGGTTCTTGAGTGGCTATTTAAGCCAGGCTGAAGGAGCTCCTTGAACTCTTGGCATGTATTATGGCAGCTACTGTTTACCGTCGCTAACAATTACCATTTAAATGAATAATTGTAAATCGTTCTTTCAGAAGGGGTCACCATATGTGGCTACGCCACTAACCATTTAGTTTAAAACACAGATTAGGTTTATGTTTGGTTTATTGAAGACGTTGTGTTGCCAGTTGAACTGTACCTGTTATTGGAGCTGGATGAAGTGGAACCGCCACACCTGAGTATACTTTATCCGATCTTTATCATTCCTTCTGCAAATTTATAATCTTGATAACTCAATATTTCTAGAAGTTTGCCTCAGTAGACATCGAATTTGATTTTCATAAATAAATGACATGAACCAATTGAACCAAAAAATGGACCACCCTGTTGCGAGAAAAACCTTTTTGTTTTTAATATGTAGTAGCGTATTTTCCAGTTGTGAATATTATATGTTTCCTCACAAATTTGGAGAGTTTGATTAAAATCGGTGAAGATATAGGCAGGCCTATATCATGCTCCAAGGGTAAATAAACTTCGGTCGATCCGAAATTAGCTTTCCTCTATTTTCTTATTTTAAAATCATTCTTTGTAAAAAATGTCAAATATTAAAAAGAATTCATACTGTCTGCTATGACAGTCAGTCATATTGTGTTAAGTCTCCGTACTCAACGGATCAAACGGAAAACAAGTATGGAGAATCGCACGATAGTTGAATATCTGGCGAAATACCTTTATGGACCACAGGACTCGACATCATCGATACCCATCGATCAGAGTTTGGCAGCCGTAGAAAAGAAGTCCCCACACCTTAAAAAGGAGCTGGTAATTTATTTTTAAGTCAAAACAATAGTCGTAGTCGATTTACATAAATTGACTAAATAATAGTATAGCATTGCTAAAACTCAAACAACATGTGGAATGTTATCAGAATATACATACATAATCAGATTTAAACAAGAGAAAAGAAATACACTCAGTCAAGTTTTCCGTAGGACCTGACGTTTGGATCGAACGTCGAAATCGAAGAAATAAAGAAAAATCATTTAAATAATACAAATAGCAGGGAAAGCCCCAGATGTGCTCGGTTTGAACACGTCGAGCGGACTGACATCTAATTTCAATGTCTGTCTGTTCAACCCTTTAACCGCCTGCTTGGTTCTACTTTTTAAACTCGCATATTTTGATTTCATTTTTCAGCCACATGTGGGTCTAACTTGATTGCGATGTGCGTGAACTTTTTAATCAGCATTTGTTAGGAAGAGCGAGCCCAAAAAGAGACAGTGCATTGGGTGTGCGAAAATAAAGCGACGCAAACCAGTTTTGACCTACTTCAAAATAAAACTCAAATTTATATTGGGAATAACAATAATCCCTGAAATTTTCATTAAGATCGGAAAATAATAAAAAATGTTGCATACTTTTCGAAGGTTCCCCCTTAGGAACACATGAACGCTGTTAAATATTTGCTATATCATTCTTGTGTTGCTCGCAGTAAGACAATTGCATTCAATGTGGTTGAGTCCATGCAACTTATTAGCAGATTCATTCAATATTTTACGCCTGAGAAGAGGCGTTCCAAGCTAACCTGAGTAGTGGAAAAAAGCACGAATTTTATGGCCCTCAGGTACTCCCGTTCTGCAGGAACACTGAAAGTCTCGTAGAAACGCGATTATGACCCTCAGGTACTCGAACCTCCGACGCGGCATACTGCGGGGACTTTTGTCATGTTACACTTCAAAAATCATATCTTTTGATCCAATCATTTTTTTTTTTTTTTTTAATTTAAAATGCGAAAAATTTGTGGGCTTTAAAATTAATGACCGTTCAGAGTGCTAGGTTAATACTACTTCCAAATTTACTATTTGCTTCCAAATCCGTTCGTGATCTCACGTATCTTAGCGATGATGTAAGAGGATCTGATGTGGCCGCCAGCATGTTAAAAAGGTGTTCATTTTGTCTAAATTACGAAATCTTGCATGTATTCGTGTATCTAAATTTTTTATAGTCTTTGTTTTTACATTCCTGTGCTTCTTCCGATAACTCACCAATTGGTAAGCATTGATACCCTATTAGACCTTTGCCATGAGCCATTATCTTATGTACCGTGGGAGTAAGTTTTTATCAGGACACATTTGAGTTAGAAGTTGCGCTGTCTTTGAGGTATAATCGGAAAATTTGGATCCATTTATCTTTTCCTTACAATTTATAACATTCAGGATTACAGCGAACATTTTTATAACATCGTTATGGACACCACTGATTTGTGCTGTAACCTCAGCGTTTTCTAAAAATCTCCTCGACGTGCAACATTTAAGTTTGAGCAAATCAGCCAAAAATATATAGTTACATTATTGCAGATCACGTGAATGTTAATTGCATTGAAAAACTCGAACGCATTCCGCAGACATTTGCCTTTTTGTGATAGTAGACAGAACTCACTTCTGTAGTCTATCACGTTGCGCATGTCTCTTTGTCTGCCTGTATCTTGGAACCTTACTTTCTACATCTCCCAGATTTTACAATACATAAACTGTTGCGAACCAATGTGCGGAAGTTTATTATGAAATCGTTCTTTGCTTTTCTACATAATAAAGGCTACAAAAAAATCGTTCGATTGTCACGTTCCTAGCTGTGGAAATGCTCAAATGTTATTTAAATATTGTAAGATAACAATTGAAAATTTTTAAAAATATTATTCAAATTATTAAATTATTATTAATTTTAAGTAGTAACTTTGGTCTGAAAACCAGCTATGACATAAAAATGAACACGCATTTTTGAAAGCTTATAGAGTAAAGTATTTTTGAGATCTTTTCAGATTTTCCGAAACACGTTTAGAGGTCGCTGAAGTCGAATTTTCCCAAAAATCAAGGTTTCTGTAGAGTTTTTGAATTTTACTAAAAACTTGGTCAATAGCCACCATTTTCTTAGTTTTTAAATCAATTTTAAAGAAAAATGTTCAAATTTTACTTTTATGTGTGCAAACCATATGTTTTGGCTATGCTTTTGCTCATTTATGTACCATATATTACATTTTTTTTGTATATTTTGCATTAATTTTAAAAAAAGCCTCATAACTTCTAAAAAAATTATATGAAAATATTCAAACTAGTAATTTAGTGTAAAAGATGTTTAATCCTAAAAAATCAGTAAAATTATAAAATATAATTAAATATAAATATAAATTGTATAAAATAATACCCGTAAAAACAAAAAAAAAAATGTTTTTGTTACTACCTAGTGCTCATGCTACTTTTTTTCTTGCTTCCGTTATTTGAATTAGTTGCTGTTTCATAAATCGACACTACATTTTAGTGCTTAAAGATAATCACTTTTTCACTGGTTCCTTCACCCCTGGCCCATCTAATTTTTTTTAATATTGTTGGCTGCACAAATGCTTACTCTTAAAATTGTACACTCTTTTGGTCTGTGCTTCTAACACTA
>JAEIFU010001864.1:0-56144 GCA_018904235.1 Lordiphosa stackelbergi | reverse complement strand
ATCCAGTAGAGGAGCTCGACAAGCACATTTTCAAAGAAGAAGTTCAAGCAGCAATAAAGAAGGAGGCAGAGAGTTGGAAAAAAAAACATAGTATTCCCCATCTTCAAAAAAGGCAATGCAACGGTAGCTGCAAACTATAGACGTAAATCCTGTATAAACACGATAGCAAAAATTTTTACTTCGGTGCTTCATACGCTAGAAAATCATAACGACCTAAGCAAATTTCAATTCGGATTTAGGCAAGGATACTCGATGGTAGACCTCCTTTTTGTGCTTACATCCACAGCGATCACGTTTGTAGAAGAAAATCGAAAACTATATCTCTGCTTTTTAGACTTCAGTGCGGCATTTAAGCCACTAAATCGAAAAAGAATGGAATGTCTGACAACTGTTTAAATGGTTTTCACACACCTCTGGAAATAAGCAGGGTGCCTCTTAAGCCCGCCCTTGTTCCGCTGTTTATATGTACACTAAGGGCCGTTTCTTATGTTCCTGTTTTTGCTCAAATCGAAATCCACCTAGATTTCGCAACTAGGTGGTTTTTGTGCAATCGGTTGTCTCATGTAGATTGATTTTAAATTTGGGCATTTGCGCTACGGTCACACCGGGAGGGCTGGAACGCCACTGAAAGTGAGTTGGCAGCGTATTGCCACTCGCCGAATTATTGTTTTATTTATTGCGCGCCAATTTTAAAAAATTTCTTTTGGAACGACTTCATACTATGATGGAAGATTAGGCAATGGGTCTAAAGCTAAGTTCACACAGGCAAATAAATTGTGGAACTTTCCGGCCATATTTGATCAAATTATTTGCGTATGAAACTGTAGCTTTAGTTTTAAATTCTGTAAAATCTTCAATCATCATGGCAATTTTAATCAAAATTTGGCCAAATTATTTGCCTGTGTGAACTTAGCTTAAACAATGAACTAGGGGAATTAATATGCGCATTTGTCTCTTAAGCAATGTCTGCAGGTGCCTTGTATAGCAAAGGAACATCCAATATTTTTCATTTTTGGTTTGCTTACTAACAATTCAGACTTAACTTTTTTATTAGCGGTTGTTTTTTGATTTTAAATATTTTTCAGAGTGACCATATGAGCGCATACATTAAAATACATTATTTGGTTAAGGATGTACATGGTTTTGAAATCAATGAGCATGATGTAGATGGCAACAAAATCCATCTAGATGGCTAACCATGAACATGAGCAAACCAAAGGCAGCATATTCACCAAGTTTTGCGAAAACAGAAACATGAGAAAACGGCCCTAACTCTATCAAAGCTCTTAATAGTTCATAGATTAGGCTTTTGGATAAACCACATAGTGTAATTTCGAATGTTTGAAGCCACTGTGGGGTTTCAGAACATCCGAGAAAATAGAAAGACTTTAAAGAAATTTAATCAAAAAAAGTCTTTTGTCTACCACGTATTTCGCCAAACTATGCAATCCACGTAGATACTGGTATCCCTACTCTGGTCTCTCACTTTGGATACATTAGAAAGACGTTTGACCTTACCGAAAGTCGCCTGGTATACACAAAAGACAGGCTGTATTCTCTCTCTAATTTCCTTTCCAAAAAACCAAACATTATATGGACGTACACTCAATGTTTGTTCCCTGTGCCATATCAACAGCATTGAAGGCTCGATTCAATTCATGGGAATCAGCCCAATCCTGCAGGAAATCAGTGCTTCCGATTTGGGCATCGGAAAACTAAACCTTCAGCAGTTAATCTCAATCCCAAACGGACCAATGTATATTGTAAAACGATGTTCATTTTGCAAAAAAGATGGCTAGAAGCCAACTCTACATGTTTTATTTTTATTTATTTTATTTATAAAAAATATTGTACTCGAATATAAAAACTAAAAAAAATGAACTAAATACAAATGAATAACCAACTTCTAATAACCTAACTTACTAATAACACTATCTTAACTGTATCTTTGATTACATTTGCGCCAATTGTTAATCAACTGTTTGATCGGTCTGTCAGCTGTTAACAAAATCTTAAGCCGATCAAAAAGGATCTTTTCGGCAGCTTAGCTATGTATGAATATATTTGTTCTTTATTTGAATAGTGTCGAAAAATTTACAGTTTGATTGGGGATATATTAAGAACTACTAACACTCTACACACTTTCTTACAATTTTGATAAAGAAAAAGTTTTTACTTAATTAAAATTATTTACCAAAAATTATATGTATCTTAATGCATTTTTGATAAAGTTAATTTATTGATCCCAGTTTGGCCCATTTAATATATTTAAAATATCATACTCCCTTAGTACGGTCTTGGGGTTAAATGTCTCCTGACGTCTTGTGTCAAGTCCCGATTGGGTCGGCGAAAACATCGCATTCAGTTTCAAAAGAACACCTGGGCTTTAAACAAATTCTGCAACCTTATGAGTTTACACAGAACCAGAGCGATGTAGTGGAGCACGAGTAGAACCAACATTGTCTCTACAACTCTAGTACCCAACCGGTGACGGTCCCGGCCTTTGGTCTAAATGCCCTCCAGTTCCGTACAAGCTGGCACCAGTTGTTCTCAGCAGGGTTAGAAATTTGTTTCCGCACCTGATCCGCCCATCGCAGTGGTGATTTACATCTTGCCTTTTTATTTAGCCCAAAGCGAAGACGCCGTTTTTGCTGGAGCTTGATCATCCATCCGGGTGACATGTCCAATGCAGCGCATCCGCTGTTGCTTAATGCGTTTGACCAGACTGGTGTCCCCATAGAGCTCACTTCACGATTCATTCGAAATCGTCGTCAACTTTTAAAAGTACATAAATCCAATCGCCGCCCTATCCGCTGCTGTCATTGTCGATTCTTTTGCTCTTGAACTCCTTACTGAGCCCGTAGCAAGATTAATTCTTCGTCGGATTTCCAGGCTGATGTCGAGGGTTATCATGGTTCCGAGGTAGACAAAATCATCTACAACTTTAAAGTTGTACTCTCCCATTGTTACGGATTGTCCAAGATCCGCGGATACTAGGTACTTCGACTTGTCCTCGTTTACCTCAAAGCCCATCAGTTAATGGGGAAACTGAAGGTTTCAAACCCGGAGTCACACAATGCAAGGACAAAAATGGGAATCTGCTAGACATATGGCAAAGTTGTTTTTTGCCGATAATGTCAATAACATTGGCATATGCGAGTAGCATTAGATCTTTATAAAGAAATGAGACCGTTGTCTAGGCGTGTGCACTGGCGCATATACTCCATCGGAAGATTAAAGAAGTCACACGATCATTTATCGCCCTGACTAAAGCCTCTTTTGGGATCAAATGGTTTCTTTTTTTGCCGGAGCTTTGACTGCTTCTCAACGACATCAAATGCTATACCAAAAGTAGAAGCCCTGTCTATGTTGACCTTATCGGTGTATTCAAGGTGGCTTTGTAATCAACAAAAAGATGGTAAGTTTTGATATCTTTCTTATAGAACTTCTCCAGGATTTGTCGTAATATGAATGTATGGTCTGCGGCGATTTACCAGGTCCAAAGCGACACTGATAAGGATCAGTGTGCCAATAAGCGGCTTTAGACATACACAAATAATGCTCGACAGAATAATAAATGCGATGGAAAGGGGACTGATATTACGGTAGTTGGCGCAAACTGTAGGGTATCCTTTTTTAAGATGTGAGGAAACTACGCTTAGCCTCCAATCTTCGGGCATGCTTTCATCGTCGATATTCTGCAGAGGAGTTGGCAATATGCTGCAATGGGAGAGTACAACTTTAAAGTTGTAGAGTAGTGTTGGGTTGTTCATGAGTGAGTGAACAAAATTGAGCTGTTCTTTCTTCTTCAATTGTTCATTTTTGTTCAGCGAGTCATGTTCAGTCTATCTCGTTCGCTCTGACTTGCTCTGACTTGTTCTTGAGTTGTTCTTTTGCTCTGTCCTTGCTCTGTTGTTCTTTTGCTCTGTTCTTGCTCTGTTAGTTTTTCTGTCTGTCTCGCTCTGTGAGCTGTTCAGTTTTGTCTTGCTCTGTGTGTTGTTCTGTATGCTGTACCCTGACATCTGTTCAGTATCTAGGTTAGTGAACTGTTCAGTGTGACCTGACTTTTTTCCTTAATTCACTGTTTGTTGTCAATTTATGGCAACTATGTATTAAATTACCTTTAGGTGTGGCAATCACGCCCACTTTTTTTTTATTCAGAATGTCTTTAATCAGAAAGCAAAGCGATATTTGGAACCATTTCACCGAATTGGATAATAAATCGGCGAAATGTAAATATTGCAGCAATACCTTAAATCACAAAGCAATCTAAATCGGCATCTTAAATGCAAACACCCCGAACAGAACAACAACAATGACAATTCTGCCCTTGTGGAAAATAAAAATCAATTCGGACTTATAAGCCAACAAAGGATAACAAGCTTTGTGCATAAGCCAGCACCAGCAAAATCAAAGCCCGCATATAGACTGTCATTTGGCTCGAATGATCGCTAAAGGACACCACGCCTTGAGAATTGTGGACGAGCCAGATTTTAGAAAGCTTATAGAAGATGTCTTGCACTGCCCAGGATATAAGATGCCAACTCAATAAACAATTTCAAGAACACTGTTGCCAAAAATACGCGACGAGCAGATGGCTTATATGACGAGAAAACTAAGCTTGGCAACTGCTGATGATTGGGGGCCAAGCAGCAATACACCCATACACTTGTAATCATCTGTCTGTAATCATGTTCTCTCTCTCGCTGAGAACACAAGAACAACTGAACAAGAACAAGTAAATTAGAACAAGAACAACTGAACAAGAGCGATTTGAGTGAGTTGACTCACTTAGGAACAAAGAACAAGTGAACATGTTCAGTGGAATGAAAAACATTTACCCAACACTATTGTAGAGGACTTTGTCTTCCTCTGAACGATGATAACCGGCGACAACAACATCAGCCTGGAAATCCGAAGAAGAATCACGCTCGCAAACCGATGCTACTACGGGCACAGTAGGGAGTTCAAGAGCAGAGACCTCAAGCGAAGAGGTGCGGAAAGACATTTCCAAGCTTGGCGTGAGTCGTCGTCAGTGACGCGGTTTTCATTGGTGGAGTTTTTTTTACAGTGGTGGATACCAAGCCCGACCCACCAAACCTTTATATTGCACCATGTGTAGCCAGGAACTTTGCGAAGCATCGCTCTGTTACCGGTGGTCACCAACGAGGAGCCAGGATCGCGCTGGGTTCGCCGAGTTGAACCGGTCAGCAGCTTTACCTCACTACATACACCCCCATCCCGACCCTTATCCCGAATTAATTGCCATGTCTTGTTAGTCAAAGTATAGGGCGGCGATGTAGCCGAAGATAATTTTGTCCAGTACATACTGATGTGACTTCGAAGCTACTATCAAAGCAAAGCTTCGGAGACTGTAAATGCAACTTGGAGTCTCAGATATCAGATTAAGACTTCAAATGCGTTTTTTATTAATATTTTGAAATGTAAGCTATTTGGTTAGTTTTTTTAAACAAAACAAACTTAATTTTCTTTAACTGTTTTAAATATTTGTTATTTTCCACACAAAAAATTCAAATTTCGCGCTCGCCAAAATAAAAATGATACCTTTCAACTCTAACTGCTGTGCGGTTACGAGAGAACGGCAAACGTAAATGTAAGCTAAAGATTTGCTTTAATAAAATAAATTCCTCTGGCACGATAGATGGCAATCGACTATTATGGGAAGAAGCAAATCCGTAAGGAGACGCCTAGAGAGCAGCCGCCTTTGATCCGCATCTGTGAGATTAAGGGCCAAATGCTTATGCTCCTTCATAAAAGCCAATCAAATTTCGCTCTGAACATCTGTTCAATGCTTTCGCCTTTATAATTAATTTTAATTAAAACATTTTCGGAAGAATAATAAAATCTACCAACATTTAAGCGTCTTCTCGTCATTACTTTGGCGTCGGCGTTGCCACTTTATTCAACTCAGATTGGCAGCAATCGATTTACAAATTGCACAATAATTAAGCAAAAGATCACCGAAAAAATTATTGATAGTTAATATAATTTTTTTTCTTCTTCGTTTAACACAAAAATTGCTATTTTATACACTTTAAACCTAAGTTCGATTAATTTCGAACTTCAAATGTTTTATAAGGTGGCACCACTGAAATACTAGCGATTTGGTTAGGGGAAGTGAATGACCAATTTCACTAGCGATTTAACCAGCGATTTTACTAGCGATTTAGTAAAATGACACGTGAAATTGTTAAATTTTTTGATGTAGATTATTCACAAATTGAACACCCATTAAGAACCAATAAGGCATATTTATATAAAAATGCACTGCAAATGGGTTTATTTTAGGAAATCACCGACTCAAGAGTGCGCGATTTGCAAATCACTCGATATCAGTCTCTGTGGCAGGGCGAAATCAAACTCGAGCGAATTAAGAGCGAAAGTGATTTCTGTGGAACCCCTGTATATTTACTTTATAGGGTGAAAATGCTTTCTTAAGGTTGATACATACATTTGTTAACTATTTGTGCTCCTTGTACCTTTGGTATAGCGTATAAAAAACAACAGGCTTAGCTAATGATGGAACTGTACCCTTTGCTCCACCAAGCAATTTTTTCCGTGCATAACTTCGGTGCATTTTTTTTTTTGCGCCACTAGCCATTAAAAATATTCTCATACTTTGCCGTTCGGATTTGGCGTTAAGCTGTAGGTCACTTTCTCTTGTGCGAAAAAGTATGAGTAGACACTCCAAGAGATTGAGAGAAGCTTGGCTTGACCCTTTGGGGCTGAATAGCCAATTTTACATTTTACAATTGTGTTGTTCTCTTTTGTAAACAGTACGCAAACTGGCAGTTTCAGAGTATATTTCCCACGTGATTGACCGACTTTCTAATCTAATTTTTTACTCGCCTTTCTGGAACTTGCCTTTGATTAGATTCCAATAATAATATACATGGATTATAAAAGCTATATATTTATAATAAATTGCATTTTCTCTTCAAAAGGGCATTATTCAGTCACTGGTAAATCATTTTGAAGGTTTATTTGTTTTGATTCCAATCAGTGAAAAGGAACTCAAATGGTAAAGGGGCAGAGCTGATTAGTTTTGGAATTTCTGATTAGTGTAATTATTAGACCCCGGATCTTATGTTTTTCGTCATTTCTACACAAAAAAAAAAAAAACAAAATTTGAATTTAATTGCGGATCGAATAAAAACGATATGTCGACATATGGAGACATAATAGTGCTTTCAATTAGATCAATATAATTGTTTGGATTATTGCAGAAAGACCATCTAGACAATATTGCATTCAATACATGTTCACGCCATCTCCCGCAAAGCAAATTTAAATTTAATTTAAAACTGAGCAAAAGAATGAATAATATTTATTAACTTTAATGTTGTTTGTAATTTGTTTTCAGTATGTTACCATAATCTTTTCTAGGTATCCTACTGTTAAGCCATGGCGCTTGTCTGTCAGAATCATTTTATATGCTGAAAAACTTCTCTCAACATCGCAAGACATCAGCGGAGCATATTTATACTTTTAAATAAAGGCAGCAGATACACCATTAATTATGTAAGACCCATGGACACTGCTAATTGTTTCGTTGGCCTTTTTAATAGTTTTGAAATAGGTTCAAAACCTATGTTCAATACCTCATGGGCTTCTTTCAGTAATTCGATTACATTCTGAAGGGAATTCGATGAATTCTCAAGCTTCTGAATTATTTTTAGCAAAGCTTCAATGTAATTTTTGATTAATAGCAGACCCGATTGAAGTAACACACCTCCTCGTGGTGACCACCGGTAACAGAGCAATGCATCCGCAACGCTGCTGGCTAACGTGAGCGGCAACCCGCTCTTCCCCACAGGGTATAATATATAGGGTTAGTGCGTCGGGTTTGGTACCCACCACCGTAAAAAATCTCCACCAATGAAAACTGCGACTACAATGCCTCGGATACGGACCCCCTCTGACGACGACTCTCGCAAACGTTTTAAGGACCACGATTTGAGGATATGCACCTGGAATGTCCGCACCCTCAACGGAGAGGGTGATGATATCGACTTGGTGAAAGTCCTCAAGGAATACTCATCGGACGTTACTGCACTCCAAGAAATGCGATGGATTGGATATCGGAGCAAGATAATAACGCAACCAAAAGAGAAGAAAAAACAGAAACCACCACCCCCCTGGGAGATATACTACAGCGGGCATGTTTCCAAGCACGAGTTTGGGTGCGGCTTTGCAGTGAGTGATAGACTACGCCACTCTGTCATCAGCTTTACACCAGTTGACGAGCGGCTTGCCGCGCTCAGACTTAAGGCAAAATATTTTAATATTAGTCTTATCTGTGCACACGCGCCAACAGAAGACAAGGACACCTCGACAAAAGACGAATTCTATGAGCGCCTGGAACAACTATACGAGCGCTGCCCCGATCACGACATAAAGATCGTGCTAGGCGATTTTAACGCGAAAATCGGGAGAGAAGGAGTCTTTGGTTCGACAGTCGGACGATTTAGCCTTCATGAAACAACCTCCGGTAACGGAGGGAGGCTAATAGACTTTGCTGCAGGCCGGAACATGGTCATAAGTAGTAACTGCAATCACAAGGGACCTCTGAAGCCTACAAAGCCAAACTCGCTCAACTGCTCAGGGAAATCTCCCCATCTTCTTTCGATATATGCGAACAGTGGAATCGTATATCACACTCCATGAGTACGGCTGCCAAGGAGATACTCGGGTACTCCGAGTCCCCTCGAAGTCGGACTTGGTACGACGAGGAGTGCCGACTTGCTACTGCAGAGAAAGACGCAGCCTACAGGAGAACTCTGCAGTCGGGAGCAACACGGGCTGTTAAGGAGCGATACCGGGAGAATAGGAAAGAGCAGAAGCGCCTCTTTAGAAGGAAAAAGAACGAGCAGGAAAGGCGCATGCGCGAAGAAGTCGAGATGTAATTCGGCATGAGTGAGACTCGAAAATTTTACCAAAAAATTAAGCAATTAACAGAAGGTTTTAAGCCCAGAGTCGCACAATGCAAAGACGAACACGGGAATCTGGTCACCGATCCGCAAGTGGCGCTTAACAAATGGAGAAGCTACTTCTCCAACCTACTGGGAGGCGATGACGAATGTGATGCCGCCTCTAGAGAAGTAGCGATGCCACCAATCGACAACATATAGATAGACCCGCCGACCCAACAGGAAGTCTGCTTAGCCATACAAAGGCTACAGAACAATAAATCACCAGGCGCTGATGAGCTGCCCGCTGAATTGTTCAAGGCTGGAGGGGAAGAATTCGTAAGGTGCATGCACCAACTTCTTTGCCGTATATGGGTTGACGAAAGCATGCCCGACGATTGGAATTTAAGTGTTCTATGCCCAATCTTTAAAAAAGGAGACCTTGAAGTTTGCGCCAACTACCGCGGGATCAGTCTCCTTCCCATTGCATATAAGGTTCTGTCGCGCATTATTTGTAAACGTCTTAAGCCGCTTGTTAACACACTGAGTGGACCTTATCAGTGTGGCTTAAGACCTGGTAAATCCACCACAGACCAGATATTCACATTACGACAAATCCTGGAGAAGACCTATGAGAGAGGCATCAACACACACCATCTATTTGTTGATTATAAATCCTTCTACTATAAGCCTTCGACACGCCAATAAAGTCAAGGTTTTTTGAAGCCTTGTCTACCCTTGGTATACAAGCAAAGTACGTTCGTCTTTGCATGATGACGTTGAGAACTACACAAAGCTCCGTCAAAATAGGAAAGAACCTTTCCGAACCATTTGATACCAAGAGAGGTTTTAGGCAGGGCGATACCTTATCGTGTGACTTCTTCAATCTACTGATGGAATATATACCGGTGCCCACATGCCAACAGAACGGGCGCCTTTATTTATAAAGATCTAATGCTACTCGCATATGCCGATGATATCGACATCATCGGCAAAAACGAACGGGCGGTAAGCAGGGCGTTTTCAGAGATTGAGAGGCAGTCAGAACTGATGGGTGTAGCGGTAAATGAGGACAAGACGAAATACCTTGTATCCGCGGACAAAAAGTCCTTGCGTCTTGGACAATCTGTTACAATGGGAGAATACAACTTTAAAGTTGTAGAGGATTTTGTTTACCTCGGAACGACGATAACCAGCGACAACAACATCAGTCTGGAAATCCGACGAAGGATCACTCTTGCAAACCGATGCTACTACGGGCTAAGTAGGGAGCTCAAGAGCAGAGACCTCAAGCGAAGAACAAAATTAGCCTTATACAAGTCGCTTATCATCCCAGTCCTGCAATACGGCGCAGAAGCATGGACAATGACAGCAGCGGATGAAGCGGCGATTGGCGTGTTTGAACAAAAGATTCTTCGGAGGATTTATGGACCTATAAAAGTTGGCGATGTTTTCCGCATTCGAAATAATGACGAACTGTATGAGCTGTATGGGGACACCTGTCTGGTCAAGCGCATAAAGCAACAGCGGCTGCGCTGGTTAGGACATGTCACCAGGATGGACGAAGAAGCTCCAGTAAGGAAAGCTTATTATTCGAAGGCGGCTGACTACGGAGGAAGAGGCAGGCGGGGGAGACCTCGACTAAGATGGGATGACCAGGTTCGGGCAGACCTTGCCAAAAAATTGGTGTGACCAATTGGTCCCAGCTCGCACGGAGCAGAAGCGACTGGCGGACATTGTTGGCAGCGGCCGAGACCGTCGAACGGTTGTGATGCATGCATCAGGCCAATCAAGAAGAAGAAGAAGAAGTTAAAGTCGGCTTTTACTGAGTTTGATATACCCGCTACTAATGAGAAGAAATGTTTTTTTTTGCATACGTTTGTGCCTCCGTGGGGGGGGTAACATCCGAAAAGTAAGCAACATTTTTTTAACTCCGCTATAATCTTCAGGGATTATAGTTGTTGCGAATAACAATTTTTTTTAAATTTGAACTCGTTATCTTAAAAAATGTGGGAGCTTTTTCGTCATTTTTATTGTCGGGGCGGGGGTGGGCGTGGCAAAAAATTTGAAACAAAATTGATCTTGCGTGCAGATAATAGGAGTCTACATGTCTAATTTGGTTTGCTTTAGCTCTTATAGTCTTTGAGATCTAGGAGTTCATATAGACAGACAAAGGCTATATCATCTCGGCTGTTGATTCTGATCAAGAATATATATACTTTATTTGGTCGGAAATGATTCCTTCTGCCTGTTACATACATTTGCACGACTTTAGTATACCATTTTTTACTTTACGAGTAACGGGTTTAAAAATAAATGCAGTGTATAGGTTACCCTTCTGAGAGCAATTTAAGATATCCGTGCGTGAAAATCCAGGCTTAGACGCGACATAACAAAATTGAATTACTTTTAGCCTATTCACACTACAGTCCATCTACCGTTTGCCATAAATAGCCATTCGCAACTAAAATATACGCAGACAACGTAATTTGAATGTCAAATGAAAATGCCGCGCAACAGAACACAAATGCATTTGGAAAATATTCCCAAAACTTTTAATTCCGTTTATAAAATGCTTCGACTCTACAACCAAACCCTTCGATGTGCCCCGGCAGACCATAAACATTTCGTATAAGTCCGTATCGCCCATATCGCACATTTGTCGGATGTTTTTCTAACACATCGGCTATGTAAATGTAAAGTTGGCTGTAGCTCCTCAACGGGGGCCCAACCAAGCTTCTCAAAATCTTTTGGTTTGTGTGCCTTAAATTTTCGCACAAGAGAAAGGGACCTACAGTTTAACGCCGAATCCGAACGGCTAAGTTTGAGAATTTGCATTTTCATGGCTAGTTACTTCACAGCTGGCGCCACTAGCTGGTGAAGGTGACCGTATGTGTAAAAGCTATTCTTCTAAAGAAAGAAAAAACCTTTTATTATTAGATGTTCAGAGGGCGGATCGAACCCACAACCTCCCAGCCCACTAACCACTGGGCCACAGACGGATACGGCTATGCATCCATGTATTATGTTCAGCTGCTGTTAAGCAGAGGCCAACACAATTGTTAAATTTACAGAATTTTAATTTTTTTCTTTTATAGCTGGCATGTTCACATCATGTGGCAAGAAGAAGCCAATGATGGTGGACGGTAGATGGTGACCATGTGAACACCAATTTAATTTTTCCACCATCTTCTCAAAGTTCCGTCAAAATGGACTGTAGTGTGAATAGGCTAAAAAAAAACGGGCTAACCAATGATGCTGTAAAGCAATTGCGGGATTTATTCCAACGGAATCAGTTACAAAGACTTGATCGAACTACTGTTAGAAGAGTATGGGAACGCTGAGAAGTTAACCGAGAAATACATCCAAAGGTTGCTAACCATAAAAGCAGTGGACTCAGCGGACGACAGAGCTGCATCGAGTAAACGCACACCTGTAGACCGGATTGCTCTTTTACCGCAAAAAAACAAGCGCTATATTTTATCGTCTCAGAGCTATTTGTGAGGAGCTGGATGACCAGAGGCTTAAAGGCATGGATGAATAATTCTAAGCGAGAAGCCAGAATTTTAAATACGCTGGAGTGTAATTTTGTCAAATTTTAACACTGCTGTTAACGCTCAAAATATCCAACATTTATATTTAAAATGTTGCTATGATATTCCCTAAAGGATGTAAAGAGAAATTGAATCCGAATTTCATTTCCTTTATTTCAAATTTTCGATTTTAACGGCGAGCGCGCCATCGCTGCAAAACTTTTTTATACTCTGTACCAAAGGTACACAGAGTATATGTATTAAGTTTGTGCAAAAGTATAAAGCAGCGAGAAGGAATCATTTCGACCCTATAAAGTAAATATATTCTTGATCAGCATCCACAGCCCAGTCGATGTAGCTATGAACAAACAGATCTCAGAGATGGTAAGAGATAGAGGTTTGACATGTATGGGACAAATGCTTTTTATACTTGCAGGTTTAGTTTAATTTTTTGCCACGCCCCCTCCCTGCCAATTTAGAAAAAGTCATATTTTCCACAGTTTTGTAGATAGATGGTTTGTTCTTTCTATAGATGGTTCGTATCTAGAGATTCTAGAGATAGTATTGATGATATAGATCGGATGAGCGGTTCTCAAGTTATTAGCAAAAAAAGTTAACCACCAAGCGCCAATATATATTAAAAGTCAGGCTTGACCGACTTTCTCACTTGTTATTATATCTATTTATTAAATCTATTTTTAGGGGCCAGTCTAGTAGATAGATTGCTGAGTGTATATTGGACAAATAATTAAAAACGTCTTCTGTTATGCCATAATCAAAATTTTCGCTGTATCTTGGAAACTGAGGGTGATATAGCCAAACTGATAACAGGAACTTTTTCAAAATTTAATTTTAAGCACTTCCGGACGGTGCATTTTTTCTATCATATTTATATTCATGATGTTTGTGTTGTAATGCAATGCAAAAACTTACAGCTCATTTCAATATAGCATAGTTTCTTATGCATTTTTTTTGACTCTTTGAACCCTCAGAAAGATTATAAATAGCAAAAGTCACCGACAGGTACTTCATCAAACTAGCATGTTTTAGACGGCTTGGAGCAATGATATGTTTCCACATAACTTTTAAACATGATCACACAACGCCAAATCGGACTATACAGTTGTTTCATGAACCTTCCTGATCGATCTTCAGTAGTACTTGCCCATCGACTGCAAATCAGCAGACAGCAGCTTTGTGGTGTTGTATATTCATGTTTGAAGTCGGCTAAAACTTGTTAGTTCGAAATGCATACAGGGTTTGTCCGGAAAGTAATAGGACTGATTTTACTTCGGACCGTGCGCGCACCGTCTGGGCTCGGTAGAGGGCGTTCCTAGCTAACGAGCGACTGGTCAGTTGTCTCCGAGCACCTGGAGAGTCAGGACAGGCATTTTCGCGCGACGTGTTTCTGTAAGCGGTGCAAGCCGAGCAGAGGTACGCGATTAAATTCTGTGTGAAACCCAGTAAATCTGCGACTGAGGCGTTTGATATGATCAAGCAGGCTTACCTAGACGATGCTTTAGCAAGAAGTGGTGTGTTTCGGTGGCACCAAGCCTTTTTGGAGTGCCGGGAAGAAGTCGCCGATGAAGACCGTGCTAAAAGACCTTCGACTTCCTAAAATGTGTCTCGTATAAAATCTGTGGTTCATGACATTGTGACGGAGCGTTTGAACATGCGCAATGTGTGCGCGAAGGTGGTCTCAGAAGTGAACTTCAAAGTGAAGACAACTACTTGACCAAGGGCAGCATCCCAACGCTTTCGTATCTTACATACATCGACTTGAAATCAACGTGTTACTACATTGCCTTTTCTCCGTTAAGACTTTGCTGCTTTATTTTACTTCCAATTTCTACCCACTTACGAACATCCCACCCACTCCAAACTACTACCCAATCCCCACTCACTTACGGCAACACCTATATACCACCCACATCCCACCCACTTTCGACACACTTTTTACTCACATCCTACTTACCATCCATACTCCACCCACCTTGTACCTATTTTCCACCCACATCTCAACCACTTCCTACCTACTACCCACCCACAACCCATCCTTTTCCCACCTACTTTCAGCCCACTTCCTACCCACATCTCACTTACTTGCAGCCCACATTTCACCCACTTACCACCCAAATCCCACCCACTTCCCAGCGTGCATCCCGGCGATATTTCCAAACTTGGCCATCCACTTTTCACCCAGGGAAGGAGAGTTTTCCGAAAGATTGGTACATAATTATTGTTGAATTTTCATATAGATGTTTGAAAATGAGTTTCAACCTGATTGGTTGAAAACTAAAAATAAGTTTCAACAGTTTTCCCTGAATTTTTCCGAGTTTGGGGGTAAGATTTTACAAAATTTGAAAGTCACGTTTTCTAAAGTTTATTAAGTGTGTAAAGGTAGTTTAGTATTTCATGTGCGTTGTTCAGACGTCCATCCGTTACGTTTTGAATTTAAATAGTTAAGACGTTGTTAAACACGGACAACTGCGCCTTTACCAACACTGTCGTGTGAGTAAAGACGCACAGACGAATAGATACATACAGGCAGTCGAACGTGTAGATCAGTGTGAGGCAGACGTAACCTTTGTCAACTTAAGAACTATTGTAAAACAACTAACTAAACAAACACCTGTAAATATACTATACATACATGCTTAAACTAATATACGCATATGTGTATTAATTTGGATCACCGGACACCCTTAACAAGTGCAACTTTGAAAATGAGTCTGGGTCTAATCGCTGGCAACTAATCTTTTGCCCATACAACTTTGACGGGTGATGGTAGCGTGAATCAAGAATCAAGAGATTTTTCAAAATGATGACATTGATGTGATGACATTGAGAAGTACACAAAGCTCCGTCAAAATAGGAAAGAACCTTTCCGAACCATTTGATACCAAGAGAGGTTTAAGGCAGGGCGATACCTTATCGTGTGACTTCTTCAATCTACTGATGGAATATATACCGGTGCCCACATGCCAACAGAACGGGCGCCTTTATTTATAAAGATCTAATGCTACTCGCATATGCCGATGATATCGACATCATCGGCAAAAACGAACGGGCGGTAAGCAGGGCGTTTTCAGAGATTGAGAGGCAGTCAGAACTGATGGGTGTAGCGGTAAATGAGGACAAGACGAAATACCTTGTATCCGCGGACAAAAAGTGCTTGCGGCTTGGACAATCTGTTACAATGGGAGAATACAACTTTAAAGTTGTAGAGGATTTTGTCTACCTCGGAACGACGATAACCAGCGACAACAACATTAGTCTGGAAATCCGACGAAGGATCACTCTTGAAAACCGATGCTACTACGGGCTAAGTAAGGAGCTCAAGAGCAGAGACCTCAAGCGAAGAACAAAATTAGCCTTATACAAGTCGCTTATCATCCCAGCAGTGGCGGATCTAGGAATTGGCTAAGGGGGGGGGGGGGCTTAGGTCACGCAAGATTGTTCGGATCTTATTGTGCTTTTCAGAATAGGTAGATCTTAGTCCTAGTGCGGTGAACATCATAGTGCGTCACCGGATCATCTGATACAAAAAAGTCGATATGCAACAAAGAAGTTGTTTTTTAATTTTTTGGTCACTTTTTTGTACAATTTTTGTCTTACCTCTAGTGTTTAACTGCATTATCATTTTCAAATTCATAAAGCAGACCAGTTGCAAAATAGAAATTGCTGAATGTGGTCTAACCGACTTTGATAACTTTTTTTTTTTAATTTGAAATGATTTAATAATTACAGCCAAAATATTGAATTTCGCCATTAATTTCCTGCATCATTTTCAAACCATTTTTTTTTTAAAATAAAACACATAGCATGTAAATTAACTGCGTCTCCATTTTTATCATAAAGCGAAATCAAAATACTAAAATCTTAGATTGAGCACAACTGCCTTTTTGCCGCCTAAAAAATGTTTAAAACACTGGAGCAGACTGAGTGATAACTGTTTTTTGTGGTGAAAAAATTAACAAGAATTAACAAAAGTTGAGATTTTATTTCACAAACTCACTCCCACAAACAAATCATAGAAAGGCTCTGTCGAAATGAGAAGGGCGAATTGCCACAATACGACCCCAAAAAAGACCAATATTTCGAATAATTATTCAAGTCCAGACTTCACAAGCGGTTTCCGTAATCACAGATTGTATACATAACATTTTTACTGGTTCACTGGATTATTTGGCTCATTACTTGAGAACCGCTCATCCAGTCTCTATCATTTCTTCGGCAAATCGATACATAATGCTAATTTGTATCGTATTCGTATTTGATTTGTTTTTTAATCGACTCGGCTGTTGATGCTGATCAAGAATATAAATATTTTATAGGGTCGGAAATGATTCGTTCTCCCTGTTACATACAAACTTAATTACTCTGTGTATCTTTGGTACAGAGTATAAAAAGGTTTCGGCCAATATATATGCTTTGAGCGAAACCGAAATTCGTCTCGGTTGTAATCCCTAGTTTGGAGGTTAAATTAGAAAAAGAAAAAGCGCCGCAGGCAATTTTTTTTTTAAATCGCGCGTGAAAAAGAATTTCTAAGTGAGTATCCACAAACTGCTCAAACAATAAACATTCCAAAACTGCAGGATATGTAGGGCATATTTTAAATTTTTACCCTTAAGTAACATAATTTCAAATAAAACGAGAAAGGCAAAGCTAACTTCGTCTGTACCGAAGTTTTGATAAACTTGAAATGGCTTGTCACAACGGTTAGCGACTTCGACCAAACTTCGCAAATCTGCTTAAAAACATGACATATTACCCATGACCGTGTTTGAGAGCGATAATATTGAGAACAAACCAGTTTTTCTCACTAAAACCCATTTTTCGAACGAACATTTGTATGGCAGCTACAAGAAGTAGTCATCCGATCCGGTCGGTTCCGACATATTAGCAGCGTGCAGTAAAAAGAAGACTCTGTGCAAAGTTTCAGCTCGATAACTCCAAAACTGAGGGACTAGTTCGCGTAGAAACAGACAGACGGACGGACAAAGCTCAATCGACTCAGCTCGTCATGCTGATCAAGAATATATATACACTTAATGTGTTCGAAGATGATTCCTGTTACAAACTTCTGGGCAAAATTATAATACACTTTTCAAGTGTATAAAAACGTCATACACGTCACTTATTTTTGTACATTAATTTGGTTAGCTTTATGAATTTGGAAATGCTATTGCATTAAAGCTTTGTGGATTAGTTGTAAATTTTTTTTTTTTTTTTGACATTTGACAAAAAGAATTGACATATTTTTAGTACAAAACCTGCAAATTTAAAAAAGCAACCCATGGATGACTGCATCGACTTTGTTGTATAATAATTCTTTATAATTCGCGGTTCATCGATGACATTTTTTCCAAAATTGTTGTTCAGAACGGTCGTTTACTACATATTTACAATTTTTTTTTCTTTCTTTTTTCTTAGTATGGTATTTTGCATGTAAATATTTAACATTGGGGGTTAAAAAGCGACATATCCTCGGTGCATTAGCTCTTACGTTTTTTGACGACCATAAAAACGTGGAGTTTTCAACTGAAGTGACATTTCGTCTTCAACTTTCTTGATTTTTATACCCGTTACTCGTAGAGTAAAAAGGGTATACTAAAGTCGTGCAAATGTATGTTACAGGCAGAGGAATCATTTCCGACCATATAAAGAATATATATTCGGACGGTTCTCAAGTTATAAGCAAAAAAGTGAACCATCCCCCCCCCCCCGATACCACTCCACTCACCCTAAAATAATGTTGCATACTTTTCGGATGGTCACACTAAGGAACGCAGGAACACTGTTAAACATGTTTTTACATGAGTAACGGGTATATCGAAGTCGGTTAGAGCCGACTTTAACTTTTGCTCTCGTTTTTTTTAAATTTCATCGAAAGATGATTAATTTTTTCTTCTTCAAGTAACAATATAATCACATTGGCGAAGTGACAGGCTGATGATATCTGAAGTTCTGGAGTCTGAAGAGTCCTACTGAGGGTCAGAATTGCAGCATTGACTGTAATAAATACACGCAAAGAGATCAGAAACTCCGTTTTTTCAATCGCACTTATGAGATGGCCTTTGATTATGTCTCGCTTCTTAAACTTTTCTAATGTTCCAATAATGTAAAGCAGCAATTCAGTGAGTGTGAACACACATTCATGTTTTTGAATGAATCTTTGCGCAAACTGTTGTCACTTACAGAATAGCGGTTAATCAAAATTAATTTAAATATTCCACCGGATTTTCAACTATCAGTCGTAATATTACAACCCATACTCTGACGTTCTTCGCTTGTATCTACAAAGTATCTACTTTTTACTGCTGATGCCATTTTGAATCAATCTAAATAAGTATTTAGATCTTTATAATCTTTATATTTATAAAGATCTAATGCTACTCGCATATGCCGATGATATCGACATCATCGGCAAAAACGAACGGGCGGTAAGCAGGGCGTTTTCAGAGATTGAGAGGCAGTCAGAACTGATGGGTTTAGCGGTAAATGAGGACAAGACGAAATACCTTGTATCCGCGGACAAAAAGTCCTTGCGTCTTGGACAATTTGTTACAATGGGAGAATATAACTTTAAAGTTGTAGAGGATTTTATTTACCTCGGAACGACGATAACCAGCGACAACAACATCAGTCTGGAAATCCGACGAAGGATCACTCTTGCAAACCGATGCTTCTACGGGCTAAGTAGAGAGCTCAAGAGCAGAGACCTCAAGCGAAGAACAAAATTAGCCCTATACAAGTCGCTAATCATCCCAGTCCTGCAATACGGCGCAGAAGCATGGACAATGACAGCAGCGGATGAAGCGGCGATTGGCGTGTTTGAACCAAAGATTCTTCGGAGGATTAATGGACCTTTAAAAGTTGGCGATGTTTTCCGCATTCGAAATAATGACGAACTGTATGAGCTGTATGGGGACACCTGTCTGGTCAAGCGCATAAAGCAACAGCGGCTGCGCTGGTTAGGACATGTCACCACAGGATGGACGAAGAAGCTCCAGTAAGGAAAGCTTATTATTCGAAGGCGGCTGACTACAGAGGAAGAGGCAGGCGGGGGAGACCTTGACTTAGATGGGATGACCAGGTTCGGGCAGACCTTGCCAAGCTTGGTTTGACCAATTGGTCCCAGCTCGCACGAAGCAGAAGCGACTGGCGGACATTGTTGGCAGCGGCCGAGACCGTCGAACGGTTGTGATGCATGCATCGGGCCAATCAAGAAGAAGAAATAAGTATTTGCATTTTTTTCTCAAATTCTTGATTAATATAATATTTTGCTCTTTGAATATATTGGTTGAATTAGGATAGTTGGGCTCTGAGGGGGGTACTTCAGCATGCAGCTACAATACAATTGCCCCATCTGACTATAATTGGCTCCGGTGGTAGTTCAATAATTTAAATTTCCTTATACATTATCCAGGACAGCGCGGCGAGTTCAAAATATGTATTTCAATATTTATTTCAAAGCCTGCTTTGATAATATGTCGGAAACAATGTCGGTAAACTTCAGAAATATGCAAAAATAACTTATTTCCAATCTTATTATTTTTTATACCCTTGGAGAGGATATATTGAAATTGTCCATATGTTTGTAACGCACAAAAGGAAACATCTCCGACCACATAAAGTATATATATATTTTTGATAAGCATGACGAGATGAGTTGTTTTAGCCATGTCCGTCTGTCCGTCCGTCTGTCTGTCTGTCCGCCTGTCTGTCCGTCGGTCTGTTTCTATGCTATCTCCTTCGTCAGTTTTTAAACTATCTTAACCAAACTTTGCACGAAGTCTTTTGGTACAAATACGCTGCACATATGTCGGATTTGGCCGGATCGGATGACTATAGCATATAGCTGTTATAGGAACGATCGGTGGAAAAAGTAGTTTTAGTGAGAAAAAATTTTTTGTTTTCAATGCTATCGCTTCCAAACCTCGTATTTATAAGTTTACTATGCTTTCACATAACTCCACGTATACCTTTGAAAATCGGACATGTATATAGTATAGCTGCCATACAAAATATAGGTTTGAAAAAAGTTTGTTTTCTATGCTATCACTCCCAAACTTGATACTGATCAATATTATGTGCTACCAGACAATTTTGTCAAGTTTGATCCAAACTTGACTATATCATATAGCTGTCATAGGAACAATCGGATGGAAAAGTAGTTTTAGTGAGAAAAACTATTTTGTTTTTAATGGTAACAACACAGTTTTGGAGATTTTGGTCAAATTCGGATGAATACATCGCATAGCTGCCATATTACAAACTGGCAGGCATATATCATGCTCCAAGGTTGTATAAACTCCGGTCGAGCCGAAGTTAGCTTCCCTCTATTTTTTATGAATCAAATTTCAGTGCAATCAGAACCAATTTCTGTCCACCCGTTTAAAATATGATTTTGCAAAAAATCCGGGGTCTAGTAATTACCAGCTGTAAAACTGACGAACATTTGTGAATTTAAAATTCTTAAGGCCTGATTGGAGGTCGTGAATACCGTAAATAATTTTCAATTTCTTTGCTAAGAACTAATACTCACCTACAACTTTTTGTGGTGTATAAACGTTTTCTCGGTAGACATAGGCGTGACCTTCTAAAATTAGCACCATTTTTGGAATTTCGTCTACTCCTGTTTTTCTAAGTATAGATGGTTCATGAGCAGCATTTATAGTGGCAAAGTGAATACCTGGATATCCAAATTTTAATATATTAGAATAATGTGTAAGTGTGTAATTGAAAAAAGGGCAATACCTAATGGTTCTAGAGTATCAATTAACTTTTTGAAATCTCCGACGATCCGCGTACACCGGAAACACCAGTCATTGTAAAACATAATGATGTGCAACTTTTTGTCGCTTTTTGGTATAATAGATTGTTCGAAATACTTTGATGTAACTGATAATTTATGGTAAAGCCCAATATCTTGGTCAAAGAAGAAGTGTTTTCCAAAATATTCCTCCACTGGGTCAAAGGCATATCGGTTATAACCACTGTAATCATGTTTTTGTTTTAAATAATGTGAGTCTTCATGTGTTATACCATGTCGGTCGTAGATTAGTCGGCGATCAATGTCACTTAAGAGTTCATAAGCTTTTTTAATTTGCACAAATTTTTCTTCAGCGTCTGGATGTTTACTTTTATCTGGATGCCTAGGGAGTAAATAAAATAATCGTTTTATATTATTAAAATATTGCGGTGTGGTCTCTTACCATTCTTTCGCCAGCTGTTTATATGCTCGTCTTATTTCCTGATTAGTTGAGAGGCTGTTAAGGCCTAGCGTAGAATAGGGGTCATTTGAGGAGCAAGCACATAAATCTGCTTCAATACATATCAACAAAACATTGAGCAGAAAATGACACATTGAGTTTAATGAGATCTTCAGCATTGTGGTTTTGTTATTATTTTTGTGTTACGTCCGTTCAATATAAATCTGCAATATAAAATCAGTTGATTAAACCACAAAGAAACTAAGCGTAAGAAATTGTTTGACAATCTTGTTCGTCGAACAAGAATACATTTGCCCACTAACCAGACAAAAGTTTCTTACGAACTTAATTTGCTAAAAAAAATTTTAAGAAGTAAAGCTTAGTACGAAGTTGTTAAGTAATTACTTCACTTCTTTTTACGTTGAGCTCAGTACGTAGCTGTTAAGTAATTACTGTACTACTTTTAACTTAAGTAAATCACAAAAAATTATTATTAGAGCGAAGCTCTTTTACGGACGTCAGACTGGGGAAGTAAATCTTGAAAAATTTTGTCTTTGCGACAGATTTTTTGGGGGATGTCTTTGAATTCTCTCTTTGAATTCTCTGTTTTTGTATTTGGGTCATTCTTTTATAAACCGAACAGTTAAAAAATTTGTATTTTTCATTTTAATAAAAAAATCCGAAATTAGATCTCGACATGCCCATCATAACGTAATTTGCGGTTTTGCACAAACATTTTTTGTTAATTTTATAAACAATTTCAAAAATCGTCAAAAACGGAAAAATGGAAAAAAAGGGTTTTTTAAAAACGTGATATCTCAGGTTTGGTTTATCGGACAGGTATCAAATTGATACTGGTGAAAAGTATTTTACTGTAGCTACTCAAATAATAGTTTTATAGATTTTTAAATTATTTAATAATATTAAGTAATTGTTGCTAAAAATTATTTATAAAATTTTTCTAAGTGTTAACCACCATGATATAGCTTCTTAGGATAAACAATTTATTGCCCTAAATATAACTTACATTTTGGTGTTTTCAAAAAGATGGAGACTTTTATGGTTTAAAAGTTATGAATTTTTGAAGTTATAAACAAATAAAAAGATGCCCTTAAATAAAAATTTCTCAAGTAGTCAGTTTTAAAGTCATGTGATTGAAACTTGGCAATTGTGCTTTATATTTATCAAGCTTTGAAAACACCAAAATTTAAGTTACGTTTAGGACAATAAATTGTTTATGCTTAGAAGCTATATCATGGTGGTTAACACTGAGAAAATATTATAAATAAATTTTAGCAACAATTACTCAATATTATTAAATAATTTAAAAAATCTATAAAACTATTATTTGAGTAGCTACAGTAAAATACTTTTCACCAGTATCAATTTGATACCTGTCCGATTAACCAAACCTGAGATATCACGTTTTTAAAAAAACCCTTTATTTTCCATTTTTCGTTTTTGACGATTTTTCAAATTGTTTATAAAATTAACAAAAATGTTTGTGCAAAACCGCAAATTACGTTATGATGGGCATGTCGAGATCTAATTTCGGTTTTTTTTATTAAAATGAAAATTAAAAATTTTTTTAACTGTTCGGTTTATAAAAGAATGACCCATTTGCAAAATTAGCAGCTTTTGTCTTTACAGTAGAAGCAGGTGGGTTGTGTGTGGAGTGGGATAGTGTGAGGTGGAAGTGGGGGGAAGTGGTGGGAATCAGGTGAAGATTTGGTGGGGATCTGGCGGGGATTTGGTGCTAATCTGGTGGGGATCTAGTGCGGATCAGGTGGTGATCTGGTGGGGATCTGATGGAGATCTGGTGGGGATCTGGTGAGGATCTGGGGTGGGTCAGGTGGAGATCTGGTTTAGGTCTGGTGGGGATCAGGTCAGGAGCTGGTAGGGATCTGATGGGGATCTGGTGGGGATCTCGTGCGGATCTGGTGGTGATCTGGTGGGGATCTGTTGGAGATCTGGTGGAGATCTGGCGGGGATCTAGTGCTGATCTGGTGGTGATCTGATGGAGATCTGGTGGGGATCTGGTGGAGATCTGGTGGGATCTGGATTAAATCTAGTGGGTATCTGGTGAGGATCAGGTGGGGATCTCGGCGAGATGTAGTGGGGATCTGGTGGGGATTTGTTGGAGATCTGGTGAAGATCTGGTGGGGATCTGAAGAGGATCAGGTGGGGATCTGGGAGAGATCTGGTGGGGATCTGGTGAGGATCTGGGGTGGGTCAGGTGGGGATCTGGTTAAGGTCTGGTAGGAATTTGGTGGGGATCACCAGAGAGTGGCTGCATTGAGGTAAAGTTTTGAATTTTGTGCTATAAACTCTAATGTTATCTGTTAGACAGTGATTAAACAATGACTTAACAGTGACTTAACAGTCGACTTCAGAGTGACTTAACACCGACTTCACAGTGACTTTAAATTGACTTAACAGTGACTTAATAGTGACTTGACAGTGACCTATTATTTTTAAAATTATATAACATTTATTTATACAGAATCCAAAAGGTGTATTTTTGCCATTACTTAAGTCGGTTGTATGAACGTAAAGAGCTTCGCTCGTACCGTGCGTCCCATGACACACACTCTTTTTTTGATTTCATACAGCATATTTAACTACCCAGTAGATATTGCAGGCAATAGATACAGATTGTTGAAAAAGAGGAGTTGAAAATAGGCTATAACACTTTTATTTAACCAAATATAAAAAAATTGAAAAATTTTCAAACTTTTCGTTTGAGCTTATGTCTAAAAACCGCGAAATTTGACAAATTTTCAATTGAATAAAGAGGTGGCAAATGAAAGGTGTCAATAAAATGGTTTTAAATAATGCGAAATTTTCAATTTTTTTTATAAAATCTAAGATAATTTAAAAACGAGAAAGGCAAAGCTAGCTTCGTCTGTACCGAAGTTTTGATACACTTGAAATAGCTTGTCACAACGGTTAGCGACTTCGACCAAACTTCGCAAATCAGCTTAAAAACATGACATATTACCCATGACCGTGTTTGAGAGCGATAATATTGAGAACAAACCAGTTTTTCTCACCAAAACCCATTTTTCGAACGAACATTTGTATGGCAGCTTCAAGAAGTAGTCATCCGATCCGGTCGGTTCTCTGTGCAAAGTTTCAGCTCGATAGCTCCAAAACTGAAGGACTAGTTCGCGTAGAAACAGACAGACGGACAAAGCTTAATCGACTCATGCTGATCAAAAATATATATACTTTATGTGGTCGGAGATGATCCCTTCTATGCGTTACAAACTTCTGGGCAAAATTATAATACACTTTTCAAGTGTATAACGAGAAAGGCAAAGCTAACTTCGTCTGTACCGAAGTTTTGATACACTTGAAATAGCTTGTCACAACGGTTAGCGACTTCGACCAAACTTCGCAAATCAGCTTAAAAACATGACATATTACCCATGACCGTGTTTGAGAGCGATAATATTGAGAACAAACCAGTTTTTCTCACTAAAACCCATTTTTCGAACGAACATTTGTATGGCAGCTACAAGAAGTAGTCATCCGATCCGGTCGGTTCCGACATATTAGCAAAAGACCCTGTGCACAGTTTTAGTTCGATAGCTCCAAAACTGAGGGACTAGTTCGCGTAGAAACAGACAGACGGACGGACAAAGCTTTATCTACTCAGCTCGTCGTCCTGATCAAAAATATATATACTTTATGCGGTCGGAGATGATTCCTTCTATGCGGTACAAACTTCTGGGCAAACTTATAATACACTTTTAAAATGTATAATAAATAAATAGGTAGATATAGGAGGTGTAGTATGACCGGATCAAAAAATCGCGAAATTTGTCAAATTTTTAAAATACATAATTCAGTCTGGTATGAGCCTTCGAAGTGTACACACGTCCCACGCGCTTTGTCTACGATCAAAAACCAATCCTCATCAGCAAACCGTTACCTACTCAACATTCAGCGACAAAGATCAGGTGTCGAGATGTCGAGAGTTAAAAGAAAAAACTGTTTAAGCTAGACATCGGCCAGCGAGCTAACGAGACTTAGAACAACGAAGACATTGAAAATAGCGAAATTATACAAGTACCACAAATCAGTTATAAAATGTTCAGTACAAGACTTACATGATGTGTGCACTAGACTAGCCTTAAAATTAGATTTCAAAATGCCGGGCGGATAAAATATCGTTGTGGTCCCAATAGATATAATAAAAAGTTTGGCAGCGATCGGACTTCATTGGTGGACGCGCGCTCGCCCTCAAAATCGAAAATTTAATATATATGGGAAATAAATGGAATGAGTTTCGGATTTAATCTCTAAAATTTCTAAATTTTTGTTTATCTGTTATTTCCTTTTAGGGGAATATCATAGAAATATCTCTATATCTATACTGATTGGCAATCATCGCACAGCCTGAACGGTAAGAGATAGAAAGCTGAAATTTGGACAGGAGTTTCTGTTAGTGGTGAAAGTGCGTACTAAGACGGGGTTTTGGAAAATTCCACCGGAAAAGTTGAAAAGCGTCGGAAAAGTTTAGGATTTTGGAAAAACCACCCATGGGAAAAATGGCCGGAAAATTCTGAATGCACAAAACTATTTTTCATCCAATTGGCTTTAAAATCGGTTTGTAAGTATTAAATACAAAATAATTTGAAATGTGATTTTAAAATATCGTAAAAACCGCCCACGGCCGTAAAAATGCCCGGAAAATTCTGCATGAAAAATATTATTTATCATCCGATTGGCTTGAAATAATTTTTCAATGTCCAAAAATCTGGCGTGGATGGGATGTGGGTGGGGTGTGGGTGGGGTGTGGGTGGTAAGTTGTTTTGCAAGTGGGTGGGATGTGTTCGGGAAGTAGGCGGTAAGTGGATGGAATGAAGCGGTATATGGGTGGGATGTAGGCGGGAAGTGGGTAGGGAATGGGTGGGATGTGGATGGGAAGTGGGTGGGTATTGGTTTTAATAATATTTGCTAGTTTAAAATATAAATGTTGGATACTAACTAAAAGAATATAAAAAGAATTAACACTTACAAAAATTTGGGACCAAACGGAACTTTTTGAAATAAAAAAAAAAAGAGTTAATATAAGGGCCAGTGTTCACAGTCTTAAACATCACCAAAAACTCTATTAGAACAAGTAAGAGAGTTTCAGTCGAGTAGCCCGATTTTAAAATACCCTGTACAATTAGGACACGCATGCAAACACACACACGTACACAAACGCACGCAAACACATACGCGCGCATGCATGCCATAGCTGCCTGCAATAAGCACAGTGCTTCCCCCCGCTACCAAAAGCAAAATTGTTTCGTGTATAACTTTGGGGTTTTTGCTCGGATCTTATGTTGCTTTTCAGAATAGATAGATTTAAGGCCTAAGATAATACATATATGGGCATTTCCACAGAAAGGTCCACCGAGATTGAAAAAAATTGTTTTTTTTAAATGATTTTTCTTAACAAACCATTGAAAACAAAAATCAAAATAAATCTTAAAATGTAAGTACAGCTTTTCTGATTCTTTACTATGGGAAAATTGACCTGAATACCGAAGATATGTCCATTTCACAGCTAGCTTTTTTTAAGATGTCGCGTGATAAATGTCGCGTTCTTCATAATATTAAAACTTATAAAAACAAAACAAACGTAAATAATTGAATATGATTGCACTCAATAAAAAGCTGCATTATACCCCTTTATATAAAAGTTAACTGCTTCAAAATAATTAGTTAACTTTCGCAGATTTATGAATTTTTTTAGATGCAGTCGAAAACGACTTCCATTTTTGTCGCGTGATAAATCTCATGATTTTTTTAAGTATATTTTAATCGTCAAATCGACTGAACCTACCTTTTGCACTAAATATACTGCTGCCAAAATTCTACCAAAATATAACAACAAAATCAAAAATTCTTGTTGTCTTCTATATTTTTCCGCACTCTAAAGGCGTACGAATGTCGCGTTCGCGACTGTGGAAATGCCCATATAATGCGAAAACTTTGTAAATTTAAAATTGTGGCTCTGAAACGGAAACGTTTCCTTCTCCCTGTTACATACATTTGCACAACTTCATGATCCCCTTTTCCCCTTTTTGGGTAGAGGGTATAAAAAAATATTGTGTCCACAAAGATGACTACGACAAAGCTTGCGATCACCTCAATACAATATTCTAATTTTTCTCATACGCTGCCAAAGATGAGAAGCCCTACGAAGCCCTACTCATTGGGCTTGATAAATGTAACCTGACACATTTTTAAACTCAAAAAAGTTGAGACCAACAAATTCTGAAAGGGTGTGATGGTAGTATAAGAACCCAGTTTGGGTTTGGTCTGATTAGCTGCCGCTTCTTATTTATTTATTGCACTTCGAACCTTTCAGCTTCAGAGTAGGATTACCGACTCCATATCTCGTAAATTATTTTTTATTTTGCTTTCATGGCTTTTTCAATGTTGTTGCTATGGCCTACAAAACATTTCTTTATGGCAAATCGAAAAAATTACATCTTCACACTTAAATTTACAAAAATTAAAAAAAAAACCAAGTTTTCGCCACTTTTTTACAGTTTTTCAACTTAATCTTGAAACCCGCTACAAATTTGGACAAGTAATACAGAACGAAGTTTTACAGGTGCCAGAGGCATTCGCAACAAAAAAGAAGAATTATTCGGTCTCTTATCTGATGAACCAAACCATTCGTTTTCAATAAAACACCGTAGCTATACCTAGTGGTAGCTATCCTTTTAAAGAACATTCGCCACTTACTGCTACCCCTTTCACATACATACATATCATTGACAAATATTTTACACCTGCTATGTCCCAGGTAGCCTAGCGAACGCTATTAAAAAACAGCATTTTGCTGATGATATTCAGAAGCTTAGGAGTTTAAATGGAAAATACTATATGCTAGGTGGTGACTTTAATAGCAAACACCGTGATTAAGGTTGCAATCGCACAATTGCTGGGAAAACATTTTTCACGAAAAATTAACATGTCTTCGTATAAATATGTCTCTTTCAGCAAATCATACTTTAGTCCCTGCCCGCTGTAGATGTCAAGGATCCACTCTGGATATTTTTCTCTCAAACTGCTCTGACAGAAATATTTCAGTTAAGTTCGGACCACCTGCCAGTTAAGATTGAATTACATAAGCAGCCTATAATAGAAGTATCCTTTAGATTCAACTATAAAAGATCCCTTTGGACGATTTTAGCCGGTCACCTGAGCCAATACCTCCAACGAGTCCTTCAACAGACTTTACCCAGCCAGTGCAGATCAATTCCATGGTCGGCAAATTTACGAAATTCATACAAGGGGCTAAGGAAGGCTGTATCCCTAAAGTAAGAACTCGGTTCACCACAAAGCCCCTGCCGCCTCGTATAAAATTATTATTAACGCGCAGAAATATATATCTTCGGAACTGGCAGAGATTCAGGAATGTATTTCACTCTGAAAAGGTTAATCGGCTTAATCACAGTTTTCACAAGTTTGGAAAACGTCTAAAGTTGACCCAATTAGAAAGCCAAATAAGTCTCCAGAGTACCCTTCCTTGTACCGGCCTATTAGCCTTTTATCTGCAGTCAGCAAAATATTACACAGTGGAACACTCAAAATGGCCTGGGACGGGGACCAATAAATTTTGAAACTAGAGGCATCAGGTAGCAACTCCTCATACCCAGTTTTTCTTCAGCACGTCAAGTTCGCGTTTAATGGGCACATTTATACTAGCAACACACTGCTACAACATTTGTTGCTGGTCAAATAAGAATGAGAGCTAAAATTTTGGAAAATTCACCAAAGATAGAGGGAGTTACCACCATTGTTATTCCAAATTCCCGCCTCCAATGGACAAGCGGTTAGTACCCCGCCCATAGAGGTCTAACTTAGAAAATGGAATAAATGGAACTCGATGGAGTTTTTTAAGATTTTAAATATATTGAGATACTAACCAATTAAATGAGTCCTCAAGAGATGGTAACATGCATCTAAAAACCGCGATAGTGGGTACCACATTTGAAAGCACCCATTATCGAGTCAATATAGGCAATAAACTAGACATAAAAATAGACCGAACTGCGTTTTAGTTTTACCAACGAAGCCTTGGTTCGCGGTTTATAGTCGTTTTTGTACTAGCAATTGCCTTAGAACAACATTGACCATTTAGGTAAAACAAGCTTCACTAAAATTATGAAATTAATCTTATTAATAGAGTGCTTCATTACCAGCAGAAAAACAGATCATGTCATTAAAATACTTCAATTCAAGGCATCTTAACGTATCGCGGTTTGTCCACCGAAGACATTTTGAAACAAAATTTTACTTTTTCCTAGTGCAAATGATGAATTTTATTCATAGAATTTTTTGCATAATTTTTAGAGACGCCCTTGATACCCAAGTGGTCAATGTTGTTCTGAGGCAATTGCTTGTGCAAAGATACCCATAGCCCGCGAGCTAAGGCTTCGATGGTGAATCTAAAAACGCAGTTCGGTCTATTTTGATCTCTAGTTTATGGTTTATATGAACTCGATAATGAGTGCTGTAAAATGTGGTAACTACTATCGCGGTTTTTCGATGCATGTTACCATCTCAAAATTCTAAATCTAAAATCCACACACAAACCTCCATGGTGGAACAGTGAATTAGACAAGCTCAGAAAACAATGTAGGCATACTTTTAATGCCGCCAAATATAATGACCAAACCACCTCATGGGAATTATATAAGAAAAAACTCAACATCTATAAAAAAGCTCTAAGGAAAGCTAAACGCAGCTCTTGGGCTCATTTCTGTAGCAATATAGAATCCGCTTCTGACGCATCGCGACTCAGGAAGATCTTGGCGAAGTCACCTGTGTCGCCAGGTCTCCTGCAAAATGAAGATGGAACCTGGACTGAATCCAGCGAGGAATCCTTGGATCTCCTGCTGACTACACACTTTCCAGCATGTTCCAGTACCCCACAAGCAACAGTAATGCAACCACACCTTTTAAGACTTTATAACAGTGACATTATTGGTAATGCCAGAATTAAATGGGCTATCGACACATTCGAGCCCTTTAAGTCACCAGGACCAGACAACATCTTTCCAGCCCAGCTTCAAAACTCTTTGGAGCACACCATGGGTTGGATAAATCTAATTTTTACAAGCTGCCTTAAGGTTAGCTATATACCAAAAAAATGGAGGGAATCAAAAGTGGTATTTATACCCAAAGCCGGTAAAACCTCACATGCTAGACCCAGCGACTATAGGCCAATAAGCCTATCCTCTTTTCTTCTAAAAACCCTTGAAAGACTAATTGACGCCCACCTAAGGCAGACTATTAACCCTTCTCTCTTAGCACCTACGCAACACGCATACTGCAAAGGTAAATCCACCGAAACCGCCTTACACTCCTTAGTTTCAAGGATTGAAAAATCGCTTGAAATAAAAGAATACTCTCTGAAAGCATTTCTGGACATACAGGGTGCCTTTAACAATGTCCTACCTGGTGCCATTACCACCGCTTTGGGGGATGTGGGATTGACTGATTGAATTCATCAACCTTATGCTCTCAAGTAGAGCAGTGAATTCAAGTCTTGGTAGTGCAACCGCTCGCAGATTCGTACACCGAGGCACCCCGCAAGGGGGTGTTCTTTCCCCGCTTCTCTGGGTCGTAACAGTCAACCAACTGCTGCGCCTTATGGAGGCGGCGGGACATGTGGTGGTGGCTTATGCAGACGACATTGCTATATTCAAATGCGGAAGTTTCCCACAAACCTTATGTGACCTCATGCAGACCGCGCTGGCGACACTTTCTGAGTGGGCGTCTTCTTGCGGTCTGGGTGTAAATCCGAAAAAGACAGAACTAGTTCTCTTCACACGGAGATATAGAGTTCCAGATCTTATCCCTCCCAAACTAAACAATATAAGTCTAGAATTCAAAAACAATGCCAAGTACCTGGGCGTCGTACTGGACAGGAAACTACTCTGGCATGATAATATTACTGAGCGGGTGAAGAAGGCATCCATTGCCCTCTTCTCTTGTAAGCATGCGATAGGCCGCAAATGGGGATTTTCCCCAGCAATTGTTCATTGGCTTTACACAGCCATAGTACGTCCCATATTACTCTATGGAGTTCTAGTATGGTTGCCAGCAATCGAGAAACCATCAGTCCTGAGCACTTTACACAAGGTTCAGAGAAGTGCTGAAATATGTATGAGCGGTGCGCTCGGAACCACCCCAACGGATGCACTAAACACCATATTTCATCTGCTTCCTTTAGACTTGATGTCTAAACAGTTAGAGTGCATTACAGCCCTGAGATTAAGAGAGTCTGACACCTGGAACACGGGTAAATCTGGACACTCAACAATACTAAGACACCATAGCGCGGTTCCCGCCATTACAGACTACTGTATACCCACAACGTCATTCCACAAACTCTATGACGTCAATATCCCCAGTAGACTCGACTGGGATAACTTGCCCCACAGCACAGCAAATTCCATCAATATTTACACAGATGGATCAAAGCTTGATAACAAAGTAGGAGGTGGAGTTTTCTCCACAGACCTAAATATGGAAATCTCTTTCCGACTCCCTGATCATTGCAGTGTGTACCAAGCAGAATTGGTTGCCATCCAGGAGGCCGCCAAATACCTTAGCACACTCATGATCAATGAAGGGAACGTATACATTTACTCTGATAGTCAAGCAGCTCTAAGGGCTCTTGACTCGCACAACAATAACGCCAAAACACTCACGGAATGCCGTAGATCCTTAAATGCGATCGCTCAGCATCTCCGTATCCACCTCATCTGGGTGCCTGGACACCGCAACATTGAGGGAAACGAGTCAGCCGACAAACTGGCAAGACAGGGCACTACCACTCAGCTCCTCCCAGATAAGAGCTTGATAGGGATGCCCTTAGCCTCATTTAAACTACTTACAAGGAATGAAACGTGGCGTCTGGCTACAGAACGATGGAACAACCTTCCGGTTTGCGCCGTAGCTAAACTCACGTGGCCAACGTTCAACCAAAAACGAACCAACAGTCTTCTGCGCCAAAGTAGAGAAAACATATCAATTCTGATTGGGGCCCTTACGGGTCACTGCCTCATCGGCAGGCATGCAGCTCGCTTGGGCGTAACCCACAACGACTTCTGCATTACTACATCTTCTCTGTCATTGCCCAGCTCTTAGTAGAAGGAGACTCAAAACTCTTGGTCACCCATTTCTACTCAACCTCTCGGAAGTATCCGTTATTGAGATTCCATCTCTACTAAAATTCTTGACGTCGTCACAATGGTTCAGTCAGGAGGAACCCCCCCCCCCCCGGCTTAAATAGGGAAAAATATGGTATCGCAATGGGCCTATCTTGGCCTAAGTGAAGGGACAGTCTTTCTGTCCCTAGCCATCTCAACCTACCTACAAAATTCTATCGAGTGGTTTTCCATTAATCCGACTTTCTACGTTGGACCTCTTTGGGCGGGGTACTAACCGCTTATCAATTGGAGGCGGGAATTTGGTAAAACAATTGTGGTGACTCCCTTCATCTTTGGTGAATTTTCCAAAATTTTAGCTCTCATCTATATTTGACCAGCAACAGATGTTGTAGTAGTGTGTTGCTAGTATAAATGTGTCCATTAAACGCGAACTTGACGTGCTCAAGAAAAACTGGGTATGAGGAGTTGCTACCTGCTGCCTCTAGTTTCACAATTTATTGGTCTCAATCCCAGGCTATAAAAAAAGTTGAATTTTGTTCCACAGTGTTACAAAAGGTCATCGAAGAAAAGATTTCATGCTTTGTTGACAATGCTAATCTTCTCCAGAATGAACAGTTTGGACTCCGTAGGGAACACAGCATAATTCATCCGCTAGTCCGAATCAAAAAGATTGTCAAAACTTTAATCCATGGTGCTCATGGATATAAAATCGTTCCTTTTCGGTGTACATTAGTCGGAACAATTCTACCGCGGTTAATATCCCAGCAGGATACCTCCCTTCTTTATAACATTTACACTTCAGACTTTCCGAACCTAAACGGCTGCACTGCCTCAATATTTGATGACGACACAGCAATGTTACCTCAGGTATATTTTCAGCAGATATCACACTTAAATTACAAGAAGCATTTGAGTACCTCTTATCTTTTTTCACAAGATGAAAATGGTTATCACCGAAAAACCCAAAGCCATATACTTCTCAAGAAAAAGTTTTCCCAGATTTCTACCAAATAGCCCTTTAAATCTGGATGAAACTGAGCCCAAAACAAACTATTAAAAATGATTTTCAAGCTCCCTTGGCATTATCCTCCCTCCGATTTGCACCACAAAGCCAATGCAGAAATGATAGCAGACAGGCTAAACCAACTGTCAGATAACTTTAATGGTAGATGTAGATATTTAACCTGTAACCACATAATCCAAATAATTTTGTAAATATAGATATAAGGGACATTCCAAATCAACTCGGCCACCCAATTTTTTTTTATTTCCAATAAATTATAATTTTTAATAATTATTAATGGCTATTATTTTGAAGTACTATACATATATGAAAATACCCCAAAAAGGGTTTTCCCTACCGTCAATAGGTTTTAAGATAAACCGGAAACACATGAAATCAACAAAAATCATAACTTTTGAACGGTGTATCGGATTTAATCGAACCAAAGACGGGTTTTTGTTATTTCTCGTTAACTTTTTGATAAAAATGTGAGACTGCAACTAAAACCTTCGGAAGTATTTTTTCCTTAAAAAAAATCTATATTTTGTATTTTTCTCCGCCAAATTCTCGGCCAATCTGTATTTGATCCAAATATTTTTTTCTCAGAAATAGCATATTTTTATGTACATTTCAAAATTTATTTCAAGATGGAAGACAGCCTGAGAGCGCGGAAATAATTTTTATGTAGATTAAATTTGTTTTTGGTTTGACTGTTTTTTTAAATATTATGTCCTAAAAAATTAACAATTAATCAAATTTCTCTTATTTCTGTTGTGTTTTGTTCACCGAGCTATAAGACTTGTATTGTCCATGTAAATAATCCAAATTCTAACCAAAGAAAACAAACAAATAAAGAAAACTTTAAAAGTTCAACTTTGGCTGATGAACGACTTATAAGTACTTACTTATAATTACTTTTACAAACGTTTTACTATTTGTTGTTTCCAATTCCGAACGATTTGGTTACGTTTTTACTTTTCGAACTTGTTTTCATAAACAGCTGGCTAGCAAGCCCACGCGAGTGTTTGTTTATATCGACAGCAGCCAGAGCTGTCACCATCTCTATAATTTTAATTTACAAAGCTCTTATTTAATTTAAAGTCCATTAAAAAAAATTTAAAACAGTACTAAATTATTACATTTGAATATGTCATTTCAAATATGGTTAAATATATCTAAATAAATTAGGGAAAGATCTGTCCACATACATTAGTTTATATGGGAGCAACCCTGTCAGCTATCGATTGACGGGTGAAATCGACCAAAAAATTAAGTGGAGTTCAGAACAGCTCGATTTAGTTACGGCCGCTCGGTTTTGCTTTTCACGCACTTTTTATACACTTGAAAAGTGTATTATAATTTTGCCCAGAAGTTTGCAACGCATGGAAGGAATCATCTCCGACCACATGAAGTATATATATTCTTGATCAGGACGACGAGCTGAGTCGATTAAGCATTGTCCGTCCGTCTGTCCGTCCGTCCGTCTGTCCGTCCGTCCGTCTGATTCTACGCGAACTAGTCCCTCAGTTTTGAAGCTATCGAGTTGAAACTTTGCAAAGAGTCTTCTTTTGGCTGCACGCTGCTAATATGTCGGAGCCGACCGGATCGGATGACTACTTCTTGTAGCTGCCATACAAATGTTTGGTCGGAAAATGGGTTTTAATGAGAAAAACTGTTTTGTTCACAATATTACCGGTCTCAAACACGGTCATGAGTGTTATTGAATGTTTTTAAGCTGATCTGCGAAGCTTGATCGAAGTTGCTAACCGTTGAGACAAGCTTTTTCAAGTGTATCAGAACTTCGGCACAGACGAAGTTAGCTTTGCCTTTCTCGTTTATAGATGTTTTTAAAAAGATTGTTTTATAATATACCAAAACTTTAGACATTTTAAGTAGTGCTGTTAATCGATCCTAAAAAGGTTCAACAATATTAAATTTTTTTGTTTATTTTTTTTGGGGATTTATTTTAATGCTTTTAATAGCAATTACTTTTAATTCCGCTGACTTCACAGCACAACTGGTCGGTTTGCGGAATTCGGAATAGCAATCAACTCGATTTGCGACAATTCCACTCGTTTTTGGAATTCGGAACAGGCCCGATAGTCCACATATATAACAAAGCAGAATATATCCATAGTCTTGAACTCTAAAGCAATATGTACCGATGCAATAAAAAATTTAATTGAAAATAAAATATAAAAGGACATAAGATTATCATGAATATGGAAGACGCATAGACCAAGAACAGCGAAATTTGCCAAATTTTCATTTGAGTATTTTTTTTATTTAACATCCCTATGATGCCATAAATATGGCAAAGTTTCTAAATGCCAATGTAGGTGTAAGCCAACCAATAAAAAAAATACTATGACCCAAAATTATTATGAAGATTTGATAGACTGCAATAGTAGAGTGCAAAAATATATGGAGTAGACCGAACGGTTAAAAAAAAATCGTGAAATTCACAAAATTGTAGAATGAGTTCAGATTATCATAAAGATTTTATGGGTGTCGGTCAATCGGTTTAAAAATGTTTGAAATTTGCAAAAATTCTTATATGAGTTTATGAGACATAGTAATCAAACGGACCAGAAAATCGCGAAATTTTAAAATTTTATGATATTAGTTGTAGATTTGATTTTGGTGGTTCTAAATTCTAGTCATAGATCTTCTACTGCACCAATATGTAGTAGGTAAGCTGGCGGTTGACGAAGCCAGAGGATCTCAGCGTCCAAGGGACCAGTATCAGAAACAGAGATCTAACGTGAGCCTCTAGGTATAATATAAAGGGTTAGTGCGTCAGGTTTGGTACCCACCACCATAAAAATTCACCACCAATTAAAACTGCGAAAACAATGCCTCTGATACGTACCCCATCTGACGACGACCCACGCAAACGTTTTATGGATTTGAGAGTATGCACCTGGAATGTCCGCATCAACAGAAATGGTGCTGATATCGCTTTGGTGAATGTCCTCAAGAAATATTCAGCGTACATTACCGCACTTCAAAAAATGCGATAGATTGGACATGGGAGCAAGTTAATAACGCCACCAATAGAGAAAACAGAACAGAAAACACCACCCCCCTGGAAGATTCATTACTGCTCAGGGAAACCTCTCAACTTCCTTCCGATATATGTAAATGGTAAAATCGTATATCACACTCTATGAGTGCGGCTGCCAAAGAGATACTCGGGGTCTCCGAGTCCCATCGAAAGCGGTCTTGGTACGATGAGCAGTGCCGAGAGAAAGACGCTGTCTACAGGAGAACTCTGCCGACAGAAGAAACGCAGGCTGGTAAGGACCTATAACGGTAGAAAAGGAAAGAGGAGAAGCATCTTTTTAGAAGAAAAAAAGAATGCGCAGGAAAGGCGCATGCGCAAAGAAGTCGAGATGTTTTTCGGCATGAGTGAGACTCGAAATTTGTATCAAAAGATTAAGCAAATAACAGAAGGTTTTAAAACCAGAATCGCACAATGCAAAGACGATCATCACCGGAATCTGTTCACAGATCCGAAAGTGGCACTTGACAAATGGAGAAGTTACTCCTCCAACCTAATGGGAGGCTATGACGAACATGATGCGGCCTCTAGAGAAGTAGCGAAGCCACCAATCGACAATATAGAGATAGACCTGCCGACTCAACTGGAAGTCTGTTTAGCCTTACAAAGGCTAAAGAACAACATATCACCTGGCGCTAGTGAGCTGCCCGCTGAATAGTTCAAGGCTGGAGGCGAAGAATTGGTACGGTACATGCACCAACCTCTGTGCCGTATATGGGTTGACGAAAGCCTGCCCGACGAATGAAATCTAAGTGTTCTTTGCCCAATCTATGAAATAGAAGACCCTGCAGTTTACGCCAAATACCGCGGCATTAGTCTCCTTCCCATCGCATATAAGGTTCTGTCGTGCATTATTTGTGAACGTCTAAAGACGCTTATTGACACACTTATTAGACCTTATCAGTGTGGCTTTAGACTTGGTAAATCCACCACTGACCAGATATTCACATTACGACAAATCCTGGAGAAGACCCACGAGAGAGGCATCAGAACATTCCATCTTTTTGTTGATTATAAATCAGCCTTCGACACACCGATAAGGTCAAGGTTCTTCGAAGCCCTGTCTACCAGCAAAGTACGTTCGCCTTTGTATGATGACGTTGAGAAAAACGCAAAGCTCCGTCAAAATAGGACAAAGAGGTGAACCATTTGATACCAAGAGATTTTAGGCAGGGCGATACCTTTTCGTGTGACTTGTTTAATCTACTAATGGAATATATACTGCGCCAGTGCCCACATGCCAACAGATAATGACACAGCGGATGGAGCGGCGATTGGCGTGTTTGACCGAAAAATTCTTCGGAGCATTTATGGACCTTTAAAAGTTGGCCATGATTTCCGCATTCGAAAAATGACGAACTGTATGAGCTCTATGGGGACACCTGTCTGGTCAAGCGCGTAAAGCAACAGCGGCTGCGCTGGTTAGGACATGTCACCAGGATGGACGAAGAAGCTTCTGTAAAAAAAGCGTATAAATCGAAGGCGGCTGACTATGGAGGCGGCAAGAGGGAGAGACCTCCACTAAGATGGGACGACCAGGTGCGCGCAGATGATGGCCAATAAAGAAGAAGAGATTTGATTGATGGAATTGTCAAGTAGACTTAACTTCTTACTACTTGCTAGAATATGAATTCACTAGCTATAAAAGCCAGAGCCGCTCGGGTTCTACTAATTGTGTTAGTATTTATGTTTTTGACAAATCCGATTCCTATTTTATGAAAATCATGGGTAAAGCGGCTTAGAACTGCGCTGCGGCGCACCTGCCAATTTGAGAGGAAAGTCAGATTTCCCCAGCCATAACATACTCGCCAATTCACACCGAATGCATGCCGAAGTCATGCAATAATGTGTGTTAGAGAGAGACACATTCATATTTTCGAGCCCTTTTCCTTAGGCACTCTGCCCCTTAAAACTACTACTTACTAGCTTTCTGTGCACACCGATTCACACTCTTATAAGCTGGGCAAGCGTCCTAGTGACTTCCAACCCCCGGTGGATTTGGGCTGACCAGCCCTAGCTTAAACGCCTTAATCGTTCTGTGTGTAAAATATATTGAGATCTTATTGCCACGGGACTCAAAAGGATTGCCAGTATGCTGTGAGTATTACTTTCTGATAGAAGGAGATGGCTATATCGACTAGGCCGTTGATGCTGATCAAGAATATTTATACTTTATGGCGTCGGAGGTGCTTTCCTTTGGCTGTTACATATATTTGCGCAACTTCATAATCCCTTTTTACCCATTTTTAATGGGTAACGAGTATAACGACAGAGTAAGTTAAAGTAAAGTAAGTTAAAGTTAAAGTTTGCTGGTATATCAGTTGGTATACCAGCAAAGTACGTTCGTCTTTGCATGATGACATTGAGAAGTACACAAAGCTCCGTCAAAATAGGAAAGAACCTTTCCGAACCATTTGATACCAAGAGAGGTTTTAGGCAGGGCGATACCTTATCGTGTGACTTCTTCAATCTACTGATGGAATATATACCGGTGCCCACATGCCAACAGAACGGGCGCCTTTATTTATAAAGATCTAATGCTACTCGCATATGCCGATGATATCGACATCATCGGCAAAAACGAACGGGCGGTAAGCAGGGCGTTTTCAGAGATTGAGAGGCAGTCAGAACTGATGGGTTTAGCGGTAAATGAGGACAAGACGAAATACCTTGTATCCGCGGACAAAAAGTCCTTGCGTCTTGGACAATCTGTTACAATGGGAGAATACAACTTTAAAGTTGTAGAGGATTTTGTCTACCTCGGAACGACGATAACCAGCGACAACAACATCAGTCTGGAAATCCGACGAAGGATCACTCTTGCAAACCGATGCTACTACGGGCTAAGTAGGGAGCTCAAGAGCAGAGACCTCAAGCGAAAAACAAAATTAGCCTTATACAAGTCGCTTATCATCCCAGTCCTGCAATACGGCGCAGAAGCATGGACAATGACAGCAGCGGATGAAGCGGCGATTGGCGTGTTTGAACAAAAGATTCTTCGGAGGATTTATGGACCTATAAAAGTTGGCGATGTTTTCCGCATTCGAAATAATGACGAACTGTATGAGCTGTATGGGGACACCTGTCTGGTCAAGCGCATAAAGCAAGAGCGGCTGCGCTGGTTAGGACATGTCACCAGGATGGACGAAGAAGCTCCAGTAAGGAAAGCTTATTATTCGAAGGCGGCTGACTACGGAGGAAGAGGCAGGCGGGGGAGACCTCGACTAAGATGGGATGACCAGGTTCGGGCAGACCTTGCCAAGCTTGGTTTGACCAATTGGTCCCAGCTCGCACGGAGCAGAAGCGACTGGCGGACATTGTTGGCAGCGGCCGAGACCGTCGAACGGTTGTGATGCATGCATCGGGCCAATCAAGAAGAAGAAGAAGAAGTTAAAGTCGGCTTTTACTGAGTTTGATATACCCGCTACTAATGAGAAGAAATGTTTAAAAGCGTTCCTGTGTTCCTGAGTGGTAACATCCGAAAAGTAAGCAACATTTTTTAACTCCGCTATAATCTTCAGGGATTATAGTTATTGCGAATAACAATTTTTTTTTTAAAATTTGAACTCGTTATCTTAAACGAGAAAGGCAAAGCTAACTTCGTCTGTATCGAAGTTTTCATACACTTGAAATAGCTTGTCTCAACGGTTAGCGACTTCGACCAAACTTCGCAGATCAGCTTAAAAACATGACATATTACCCATGACCGTGTTTGAGAACGATAATATTGAGAACGAACCAGTTTTTCTCACTAAAACCCATTTTCCGAACGAACATTTGTATGGCAGCTACAAGAAGTAGTCATCCGATTCTGTCGGTTCCGACATATTAGCAGCCTGCAGTAAAAAGAAGACTCTGTGCAAAGTTTCAGATCGATAGCTCCAAAACTGAGGGACTAGTTCGCGTAGAAACAGACAGACGGACAGACGGACGGACGGACAGACGGACGGACAAAGCTTAATCGACTCAGCTCGTCATGCTGATCAAGAATATATATACTTTATATGGTCGGAGATGATTCCTTCTATGCGTTGCAAACTTCTGGGCAAAATTATAATACACTTTCAAGTGTATAAAAATGTGGGAGCTTTTCGTCATTTTTTATTGTCGGGGCGGGGGTGGGCGTGGCAAAAATTTGAAACAAAATTGATCTGCGTGCAGATAATAGGAGTCTACATGTCTAATTTGGTTGCTTTAGCTCTTATAGTCTTTGAGATCTAGGAGTTCATATAGACAGACAAGGCTATATCATCTCGGCTGTTGATTCTGATCAAGAATATATATACTTTATTTGGTCGGAAATGATTCCTTCTGCCTGTTACATACATTTGCACGACTTTAGTATACCATTTTTACTTTACGAGTAACGGGTTTAAAAATAAATGCAGTGTATAGGTTACCCTTCTGAGAGCAATTTAAGATATCCGTGCGTGAAAATCCAGGCTTAGACGCGACATAACAAAATTGAATTACTTTTAGCCTATTCACACTACAGTCCATCTACCGTTTGCCACTAAATAATAGCCATTCGCAACTAAAATATACGCAGACAACGTAATTTGAATGTCAAAATGAAAATGCCGCGCAACAGAACACCAAATGCATTTGGAAAATATTCCCAAAACTTTTAATTCCGTTTATAAAATGCTTCGACTCAATTACATCCAAACGCTTCGATGTACTTGGCAGACCATAAACATTTCGTATAAGTCCGTATCGCCCATATCGCACATTTGTCGGATGTTTTCTAACACATCGGCTATGTAAATGTAAAATTGGCTGACAGCTCCTCCAACGGGGCCAAACCAAGCTTCTCACAATCTCTTGGCGTGTGTGCCTTAAATTTTTCGCACAAGAGAAAGGGACCTACAGTTTAACGCCGAATCCGAACGGCTAAGTTTGAGAATTTGCATTTTCATGGCTAGTTACTTCACAGCTGGCGCCACTAGCTGGTGAAGGTGACCGTATGTGTAAAAGCTATTCTTCTAAAGAAAGAAAAAACCTTTTATTATTAGATGTTCAGAGGCGGGATCGAACCCACAACCTCCCGCCCAGCAGTCCAGCACACTAACCACTGGGCCACAGACGGCCACGGCTATGCATCCATGTATTATGTTCAGCTGCTGTTAAGCAGAGGCCAACACAATTGTTAAATTTACAGAATTTTAATTTTTTTCTTTTATAGCTGGCATGTTCACATCATGTGGCAAGAAGAAGCCAATGATGGTGGACGGTAGATGGTGACCATGTGAACACCAATTTAATTTTTCCACCATCTTCTCAAAGTTCCGTCAAAATGGACTGTAGTGTGAATAGGCTATTAGCCAGCGGGCTAACCAATGATGCTGCTAAAGCAATTGCGGTATTTATTCCAACGGAATCATGTTACAAAGACTTGATCGAACTACTGTTAGAAGAGTATGGGAACGCTGAGAAGTTAACCGAGAAATACATCCAAAGGTTGCTAACCATAAAAGCAGTGGACTCAGCGGACGACAGAGCTGCATCGAGTAAACGCACACCTGTAGACCGGATTGCTCTTTTACCGCAAAAAACAAGCGCTATATTTTATCGTCTCAGAGCTATTTGTGAGGAGCTGGATGACCAGAGGCTTAAAGGCATGGATGAATAATTCTAAGCGAGAAGCCAGAATTTTAAATACGCTGGAGTGTAATTTTGTCAAATTTTAACACTGCTGTTAACGCTCAAAATATCCAACATTTATATTTAAAATGTTGCTATGATATTCCCCTAAAAGGATGTAAAGAGAAATTGAATCCGAATTTCATTTCCTTTATTTCAAATTTTCGATTTTAACGGCGAGCGCGCCATCGCTGCAAAACTTTTTATACTCTGTACCAAAGGTACACAGAGTATATGTATTAAGTTTGTGCAAAAGTATAAAGCAGCGAGAAGGAATCATTTCCGACCCTATAAAGTAAATATATTCTTGATCAGCATCCACAGCCCAGTCGATGTAGCTATGAACAAACAGATCTCAGAGATGGTAAGAGATAGAGGTTTGACATGTATGGGACAAATGCTTTTTATACTTGCAGGTTTAGTTTAATTTTTTGCCACGCCCCCTCCCGCCCCGCAATTTAGAAAAAAGTCATATTTTCCACAGTTTTGTAGATAGATGGTTTGTTCTTTCTATAGATGGTTCGTATCTAGAGATTCTAGAGATAGTATTGATGATATAGATCGGATGAGCGGTTCTCAAGTTATTAGCAAAAAAGTTAACCACCAAGCGCCAATATATATTAAAGTCAGGCTTGACCGACTTTCTCACTTGTTATTATATCTATTATTAAATCTATTTTTAGGGGCCAGTCTAGTAGATAGATTGCTGAGTGTATATTGGACAAATAATTAAAAACGTCTTCTGTTATGCCATAATCAAAATTTTCGCTGTATCTTGGAAACTGAGGGTGATATAGACAAACTGATAACAGGAACTTTTTCAAAATTTAATTTTAAGCACTTCCGGACGGTGCATTTTTTCTATCATATTTATATTCATGATGTTTGTGTTGTAATGCAATGCAAAAACTTACAGCTCATTTCAATATAGCATAGTTTCTTATGCATTTTTTTGACTCTTTGAACCCTCAGAAAGATTATAAATAGCAAAAGTCACCGACAGGTACTTCATCAAACTAGCATGTTTTAGACGGCTTGGAGCAATGATATGTTTCCACATAACTTTAAACATGATCACACAACGCCAAATCGGACTATACAGTTGTTTCATGAACCTTCCTGATCGATCTTCAGTAGTACTTGCCCATCGACTGCAAATCAGCAGACAGCAGCTTTGTGGTGTTGTATATTCATGTTTGAAGTCGGCTAAAACTTGTTAGTTCGAAATGCATACAGGGTTTGTCCGGAAAGTAATAGGACTGATTTTACTTCGGACCGTGCGCGCACCGTCTGGGCTCGGTAGAGGGCGTTCCTAGCTAACGAGCGACTGGTCAGTTGTCTCCGAGCACCTGGAGAGTCAGGACAGGCATTTTCGCGCGACGTGTTTCTGTAAGCGGTGCAAGCCGAGCAGAGGTACGCGATTAAATTCTGTGTGAAACCCAGTAAATCTGCGACTGAGGCGTTTGATATGATCAAGCAGGCTTACCCAGACGATGCTTTAGCAAGAAGTGGTGTGTTTCGGTGGCACCAAGCCTTTTTGGAGTGCCGGGAAGAAGTCGCCGATGAAGACCGTGCTGAAAGACCTTCGACTTCCTAAAATGTGTCTCGTATAAAATCTGTGGTTCATGACATTGTGACGGAGCGTTTGAACATGCGCAATGTGTGCGCGAAGATGGTCTCAGAAGTGAACTTCAAAAGTGATTTCTTGTGAACAACTACTTGACCAAGGGCAGCATCCCAACGCTTTCGTATCTTACATACATCGACTTGAAATCAACGTGTTACTACATTGCCTTTTCTCCGTTAAGACTTTGCTGCTTTATTTTACTTCCAATTTCTACCCACTTACGAACATCCCACCCACTCCAAACTACTACCCGATCCCCACTCACTTACGACAACACCTATATACCACCCACATCCCACCCACTTTCGACACACTTTTTACCCACATCCTACTTACCATCCATCCTCCACCCACCTTGTACCTATTTTCCACCCACATCTCAACCACTTCCTACCTACTACCCACCCACAACCCATCCTTTTCCCACCTACTTTCAGCCCACCTACTTTCAGCCCACTTCCTACCCACATCTCACTTACTTGCAGCCCACATTTCACCCACTTACCACCCAAATCCCACCCACTTCCCAGCGTGCATCCCGGCGATATTTCCAAACTTGGCCATCCACTTTTCACCCAGGGAAGGTGAGTTTTCCGAAAGATTGGTACATAATTATTGTTGAATTTTCATATAGATGTTTGAAAATGAGTTTCAACCTGATTGGTTGAAAACTAAAAATAAGTTTCAACAGTTTTCCCTGAATTTTCCGAGTTTGGGGGTAAGATTTTACAAAATTTGAAAGTCACGTTTCCTAAAGTTTATTAAGTGTGTAAAGGTAGTTTAGTATTTCATGTGCGTTGTTCAGACGTCCATCCGTTACGTTTTGAATTTAAATAGTTAAGACGTTGTTAAACACGGACAACTGCGCCTTTACCAACACTGTCGTGTGAGTAAAGACGCACAGACGAATAGATACATACAGGCAGTCGAACGTGTAGATCAGTGTGGGGCAGACGTAACCTTTGTCAACTTAAGAACTATTGTAAAACAACTAACTAAACAAACACCTGTAAATATACTATACATACATGCTTAAACTAATATACGCATATGTGTATTAATTTGGATCACCGGGCACCCTTAACAAGTGCAACTTTGAAAATGAGTCTGGGTCTAATCGCTGGCAACTAATCTTTTGCCCATACAACTTTGACGGGTGATGGTAGCGTGAATCAAGAATCAAGAGATTTTTCAAAATGAATTTAGACCGCCATCATAAAATGAAATTACGCAGCGCAGCCTTATTTCATTTTTTGAAAAAGAATGTAGACCGCCATCACAAAATGAAATTGGCCTCGCGGGGCCTTAATTCATTCTTCAAATGAATTTTGACCGCCATTACAAAAGAAATGTATTTTTGGTTTTTTAGTAAAAGAAACTATCTATATCATTAAGAAATAATGAAAATTTGATACAAAAAAATCGCGCTATTTTTTGTATAAAATTTTCGCCTGCGGCGCTTACATTGATTCAATTGAGATGAGATCCCAAGCTTATCCCCTGGATTGGAAAATGAGGTTAATAATGATTGTAAGATTTTAGTTATGATCTGTAATCTTTCAAAATATTTAATTGACTTCTAAAGTTTTAGCACAAATCAATCAGTCTCTGTGTGTTTGTGAAAGCCAGAAATGCCTTAGCGTGGGACACATGAATAACTGCACGGTTCGCCGAGAAAGTCTCACTCCAAAGAAGTCACCCGCAATGATGAGGAATATACCACTTGCATGAGATCGCAGAGCCAGTTGATGTCTAGTCCTAGCAAGAATTATGTGAAATGCTGAATTCGTCAATCTGAATCGTTGAAATAAATGTATTAAATAATTATCCCCCTCCCTGTACTCTCTTGCATTATTTACTCGATGCTCTGTCTGGAATTATGTCGCCATGTTGGCAATTGTGGTGATACCGTTCCTGGTGCTGCCAGTGCGTGTGGATAGTATTTTCATTATGGTGCACACTTATCAGCAGTTGGATCACAATCGGAAAGCCACATCACAAGCAAGGCTGCAAACCTCTAAAATTTTGCAGAAGGTTTGGTCCGGGCGTTCGAACCCGTTGTAAAGTCTAAGGTTCGGTTCGTGGACCAGTATCTGCAACCCCTGAACCCAAGGTTCTGGTTCGAACCTCGGTTCACTTGAACCTAACAAAATATTTTCCATTTATTACTACTTATTGTTTAAAATAATATTTTTTTAAAAAAGCAATTTTAATTATTCAATTCTTTAGCTGACATTTACAACAAATGAGAACTGCTTAGTTAAAGTTAATAAGAATTATATCTTTTAGGAGCTCTTCACCTATACTAGCTCTTAGATCAGAAAAAACAAACTTAAGTTTTTAAAAGGCTCGTTCAACTGATACCTGCGTTGCTGGAACAGCAAGTATAGTCAAAGCTATATTTCTTAAGTCCTCGTTTTTTTTACTTTTCCAAAATGTTAAAACATTTGTCTATGTATTTTCTCTTGTACAAGTTTCAAACGAATCTATAACATCATTTATCTTTGATATTTGTTTACTGCTTTCTATTTGTTTCATAAATTTCTCTTCTTCGCAATCAGACGTTGAGTCATTTAAAGTTGAATTTGGAAAACTCTCATTAAGAAAGATCTGAATGCAAAAATCTTTGAGAGTTAGTAAGCGTTCGCACATTTTGAAGGATGAGTTTTAACGCGTTACACAGTCTAACACTGTTTTATTCAATTTTTCTCTATGCAAAAGATTTAAAATAGTGTGAGTACAGAGTTTCTTACTCAGTGTGCGAACTCTATTAATGTCAATCTGAACTTCCTTAAAAAAATAGTTAACTACTACATTTAAGGTGTGTGCAGCACAATGAACTGTAATTATAGAGTCCTCTGGAAATTTATTGAGCTATCTTCGTCATCGTGCAAATCAAGCTTTTGATTCACATGAGCAACCTTCATTAACGTTGCATTCTTCTTAGTTGCATTTCTCTTTCGTTATGAAGTTGTCATTTAATACGTAATTTTTCTGCCCAAACCATATTTGCTTTTGTCGACGGTTATAGATAGGGGATATTGGAAGTCTTAAAACCTTGGAGAGGCCATCAAACCTCAAAATATCTGATTCTATAGTTTTGATAAATTCTCTATAAAATATATTTTTATCCATGTTGTGCAAAGATCTTAACATTTGGAAAATCATATGGAAAAAAGCCCGGTCTAATGTACATATGTTAAGTTAAACAAGTATGCTCGGTTACTAGATCAAATGGCTTAGATTAATCGAATTTAACCTTATGTTCATTGTTCAAAGCAGTGTCGATTTCATTCAAACGGTTTCCTTCCAAATTATCTAGTAAACAATTTATATAAAAAGTCATACAAGCTTAATTCAAAGCACATCGTTTTACTAAAATTTCTATAGACTTCCAATATTTCCCTGTTCATGTCCGAGGAGTCAATAATTTTAGGGGTTCGGTTCATGGTCCGGTTCGTCGGACCGACAAAACCCGAACCGAACCGGTTCTGCAAACCGGTTTGCAGCCTTGATCACAAGACACAATTCGTAAGGCTATTGGCCTAGTTAATCCTTCGATTTCGTAGACGGCGGGCAGTGAGTTTGCTTTCTTTGCGATTGGTGCCATTGTGAATTTGCCGGCGCGGCGGTCAAGACATTTGGCATTGGCGCGGCTGCCGTTCTGCTGCCTCTTCCAATTTCATTTCGTGGATGCAAAAAATTCGTTCATTTATTTGCATTTATTGGTTTGGCAACTAGCAAAATAAATAATACAAGTGTTTGACACAGCTGTTGTTTATCGAAAGAAAATATCGATAGTTCTATCGAAACTTGCCGGCAGGGTAAAATTTGACCCCATCATGAGGCTGCGGTGAAAGTTACCGGCAGGTTTTCGCCAAAGACAGCATGAGACACGCAAATTCGGCTAACCTACCGGTAAGTTTGACCAAAGATTTATTGATATTATAGATGAAGCATGTGAAACAAAAAACGATTGTTTTTGGGAGCTGACATTGGATGCAAATTTGTGCTTCTCGCTGCCTGTACGAGGAAACATATATTGAAATTTAGCTATACGTTTTCTAAATTAGCTATACGACTGAGAGCAAAAGTTTATAGATATTATAGATGACACATGTGACGCAAAGAACGATTCTTCTTGGGAGCTGACATTGGATCCCACAAAAAAAAGTTTGTATGAGATGCGGTATCTATATATGAAGTGTCTTTGGTTTGACTAACCGGACATTGAGAAAATGGGCCTTAAACGGTACTTCTGCACATGCGTACCAGAGATCTGTTTTTTTGACTTCATCAACACTTTAAATGCGTATGCAGTGTGACTGACACTTAAAATTGTACAGTCAAGTCAAATACGCACTTTTTCTGTTATTGTTATATTTGCAAATGAGTCTCTTGTATGCTCGTTTGTAAAAGTGGTTGATTTTGCTATGATCGGCTCTTCGTGATGATTTCGCTGTCGTGTTGCTTTCGTATGCACTCTTCGCAGGGAAAATACTAATTTTACTCAAAAAAAAACGGAGAGAAGTGCGCAAAATACTCAGTGTTCTCAGCATACACACTTTAAATACTTATTTATGCATTGCGTATTTCTCTTCGCATTGGCTGGTTGCGTAACTGAGTAATTGAAAACAAGTGTTAGTTGAATTTGCATGCATACTGCAGGTCAAGCTCAGTTGTTTTGCAGAGTTCGTGGCCAAAAAAATACTTTTGCACATAAACATATACATACGTTAAAAATATTTGTTTTATTTTATTTTACTTTTTAATAACACTGGCCAACAGCCATTTTGGTCCAGCCTTATTGATGACAAATTCTGATTCAGTTGTGTGCACTGATTCCAAAACTGGTCTCAGTTTTTCTCCATCAGCTCTTGTTTTCAAGATATCGCGGGAAAACCATTTTGCTGTTTTTTTGGCTTTTAAAAAATTATGGAGGTTACACCGAGCAACAATATCTGTATTTATGAGCTCTATGCGACAGTATACATACTAAGGTCGCCAAAAAAAAATCAATGGAGCATCATCAGCAAACCCAAAAGCGCCTAAATTGGCCTTTGAAGAGAAATTTTCATCAAATTATAGAAAATTTTTCAAACTTAATCGCCGTGTACCAGCCATTTGGGGTGGTTGAATTTTAATTAAAACCACTTTAGCATGTAGCCCAATGGTTATTCTAATTTCACAAATTTTTTTGCATATAAATCTTGTCGATGGACGAAGTTACAGGCGGTTAATCCCGAAAAAATGAATTAAATTTTATGGCAGGATTACTAGATTGATACACAAAAAGTGTATAGGAAATATTAAAAGTCTACTTGATCTAACATAGACCTTACATAAATTGTCATGCAAATGTACAATAACATTTAATCAGTACTAGATTAAAACAATTTGCCACAAAATTCATATTTGCTTAATATCAAACAACCTCTCGAGAAACATTCAATTTTATGAATTGAGTCCACTGTCAAAAAAAAAATAGTACAAAAATTAGGGGGAAGCAACCTTGGGTTCGACCGAAGTTCAAGTTTATATAGCCTTGGAGCATGAAACATGCCTGCCAGTTGGTTATATGGCAGCTATCCGATATATTCATCCGATTTTGATCAAACTCTCCATAATTGTGTTGAAACAGATAATATTCATAACTGGAAAGTATAAAGACGCCATAAATACGCCATCATTGAAAACAAAAAAATTACCTTAATATGTGAAAATTTGTTTACATAATTCAATTAAAAGGTCTTTCTATGAACAATTTTTAAAAATCGGATTTTATTTTCGGGCCACTTAACTGTATGTAATAACTTAATTCAAAGTAAAACTAAAAATTCGAACTTCCAACTTATGACTTATCTCGTCAAATATCGTGACAGACTCACAAATAAATAGATTGATATATAGATAAATAATAAGAGTGGACAACTTCCTCGTCATTTACATTCGTTTCACAGATAGAGTCTTTACTGAAATCTCTTTCCGCCAGACATTTGTTGAAGTTTGGAAAATCGTAATAGTCACAAGGAGCTTACTCCGTAGGTTATAGTAATTGCGGTACTCATTTGTCCCATTTGTAGCCTAATTCATAAAATTTTAATGTTTCTTAAGAGGTTGTTTCATATTAAGCAAATATGAATTTTGTGGCAAATTGTTTTAATCTAGTACTGATTGAATGTTATTGTACATTTGCATGACAATTTATGTAAGGTCTATGTTAGATCAAGTAGTCTTTTAATATTTCCTATACACTTTTTGTGTATCAATCTAGTAATCCTGCCATAAAATTTAATTCATTTTTTCGGGATTAACCGCCTGTAACTTCGTCCATCGACAAGATTTATATGCAAAAATATTTGTGAAATTAGAATAACCATTGGGCTACATGCTGAAGTGGTTTTAATTAAAAATCAACCACCCCAAATGGCTGGTACACGGCGATTAAGTTTGAAAAATTTTCTATAATTTGATGAAAATGTCTCTTCAAAGGCCAATTTAGGCGCTTTTGGGATTGCTGATGATGCTCCATTGATTTTTTTAGGCGACCTTAGTATGTATACTGTCGCATAGAGCTCATAAATACAGATATTGTTGCTCGGTGTAACCTCCATAATTTTTTAAAAGCCAAAAAAACAGCAAAATGGTTTTCCCGCGATATCTTGAAAACAAGAGCTGATGGAGAAAAACCGAGACCAGTTTTGGAATCAGTGCACAAAACTGGATCAGAACTTAATACAAATAGGGCTGGACCTCACAAAAGTGGTAATTTTGTTGGCCTGTGTAATAGATAAGACTCATGCACAATTTTTTTTAATATGATGTTCCTTTTCAATTTATGTAATAGGTTTTAAGCAGTGGCGTAGCGTGTGGTTATGCCGCCCGGGGCGGAAGTCGACTTAGCCGCCCCTCCCCCTTGAATCGTTCTAAATTTTAAACTTCTTTCTATAATTAAAATTAAGTTTTTCTTGTTCATTGCATCAAAAACTTCTATGCAACATAAAGGGACGTACGCAGGATTTTGATAAGGGATGACAAAGATCTAAACTGTTCCAGGGTTATTATTTTGCTAAAGTTCCCATATTAGAAGGATGCGCCGCAGGCGAAAATTTTATCGCAAAAGCCGTGGAAACGTTTTTAACATAGGGGAGAATGGGGGGTTCTGAGCCCCTGGGGGTTGTGAGCCACTCGAATATTGGCCACAAAAAAAATTAACTTAAACTTTTTGTTTATGTCATGTCTTTTCCTTCTTGTTACCTAACTTTTGGCAAGCAACCTATCAGTCTACACCTTCTCTAAGTTCGTGAACCAGAAGTTGACTTTTTTTTTTCAAAAAAAAAAGTTGTTTTTTTTCATTTTTGACTTGTGAATATTATACAAAATTTTTTTCGTAATGACAAAAGTAAGTATGAGGGAAATATCTTTGGTCAATTGCCTTTTTGATAGAAATATGTTTTTTGTTGTAACAATTTCTTTTTGGTTATGTGACGTCAACAAAAAAAAATTGTGAGATAAGGGGGGTTGTGAGCCAAAATCGGTTTTGACTTTCAAATAGAATATTGCAATGTCGCGCAATAAAACAGAGGAAAAACTCTCCAAAGAAGTAAAAAAAACATTGAAAAAGGCAAACAAAAGAAAAGCCACAAGCAAAAAGTGATCGTATATAAAAGAAAACAAGCCTGATACCATCAATCAATTTTCACTCTTCATAGATATTTCTTAATTCAGAATATGAGAAATATTGTTCATTTTTTCATTTAATAAAGAATAATGGCTTAAAAACACTAATTTTGAACTTTTAGATGGGTGGCTCACAACCCCCCACAAATTTTCGAAATGTCAAAAAATCACTTTTTTGTCAGTATCAGTGGTGTCCTGGAAATCTCTAGAGATTTTCGTATAAACGATTGCACTTCAAACTAAACTGTGACTACTTAATTTGAAAAGTGCCAAGAATCAGACCGCCTACTAGATTATGTTGAAGGAAAACCGTACGCATCAAATCTACTTGGCTTTTAGCAGGCGGTTTCAAATCGCTCAACTTTTGTCATCTAATCTAGTAGCCGGGCATATTTGAGCCCCTAACACATAAATTTAAACAGCTTTGATATCAAATGCTGACGTTTATACGAAAATCTCTAGAGATTTCTGTGACACACCCGTATATAATAAAAAAAAATTATTTCTTGGTCGAATATAGTCTTTTGGTTTGATATCGAATGCGTTTCGAATTAGCTTTCTTTGTAGTCTGCCTGCAGAGGTTTTTACTGGATGCTGATATAACTGGACGAGACTATGTTTTTTGGAAACATAACATAACCCAAACTGTGGAATATTATCAGTTCGATCTCAGTGGCGAAGATGCTTTAGTTTAGAAATAGTACGTGAGATTGTCCTGCTGACCTGAGAAATTTAAAGTTGTCTAGTATAGTATTGTAAACTCCAAAATTCGGAAAATTTCGCAAAATCGATGAATAACGAATTATGTGAAAATATTATTGGGTGTTTGTTATTCTTTTATAATTGACCTTATAAATTTTTCCACGTAACAAGGAATTAAATAACTCTTTCTGAATTGATTAAAAAGTTTATTTAAAAACAACTTTCTGATTTTGCTCATAGGATAGACATTTTTGGTTTTTAATATGGAAGATATGGTTATTTTTTGATAAAATCGATTTTTTTTTTAATTATTGTTCAGTTGACACAACTTTTGTTTCTTAAGAAATTTTCAAAGCATACTACAAATCTCCGTCCCCCTGCAAAAGCCCTTGATAACATAATATAATGGAAGGGCTTGATAGGAAGAAGCAGGATGAAATAGTGGATGATATGGAATGCCTAACATCTTTGATTAAGTCAAACTTAAGGTCTAAGAACTTCAGACATTGTAGACCACTGATATTTAATCCCTGTAAACTGACTTGTAAGCTTTCAAAAATGCGTTCAATAAATATTTATTTTATTACTAGATCTTGAAGTGCAGAATTTTGCAACGTTCTCCATGTTGAAATAACAGATAAAGACTCTGGTCTAAACAACCTTCAGGAATACCACTATGTATTAATTTAAGAGGGCCCCTGCAACTCGGCGCCACCATAATTTGCCGCCCCTAAAAATATGCCGCCCGGGGCGGGCCGCCCCACCCGCCCCCCTCGCTAAGCCACTGGTTTTAAGTTCACTATTTTTTTTGTTTAATTTCTAAGTTGCAGGCTCAATAAATCTAATTTGTGTTTCCGATAAGATACATACATATATGTATACATACACGCATGCTTATTTCATTCTTTGCTGCTTATGCAAATGTATTTCCCTGCTCAACAGCCAGAAGCCGAAGACACATCAAAGAGCGGGCCGACAAGCACAACAAAGCAACCAGTAAGAAAAATACCACAAAAAGCAAGCACGAGCAAAAAATTAACCAAGTGAGAAAGCAACAAATACAGAACGCGATGCGTGAAATGTTAGTGGATCAATGAACATTAAAATATTTGCGCTTTCTGCTCACAGGGGTAAAAAAATGAATAGCACGAGTAGCGCGGGTATAATTGGCATTCGGTACCCGATGCAAGAATATGCCATGAGTGTTGTAAGCACCGCGTACGTTTTTGCAGTGACTGGAGGCACACGAGTGTGAAAAATATCAAGTTGTTGTTGCAGTGCACTCGCGCAGATCTCTGATGCGTACAATAATTCCGCGCATCAAATAATAAGTTTAAGAACAAGACCGCGCGGTCTAAGTTCATTTTGTTATGGCGGTCTAAATTCATTTTGCAGAATGAAATTAGACCGCGCGGTTTAATTTCATTTTGTAATGGCGGTCTAAATTCATTTTAAAAAATGAAATAAGGCCGCGTGGTCTAATTTCATTTTGAGATGGCGGTCTAAATTCATTTTGCAGAATTAAAACAGACCGCTATACAAAATGCACGGCGGTCTTAATTCACGCGGTCTAATTTCACAGAGCAAACTTTGACCACCGTCAAAGCCGTCTGGGCCGTCTGTGGCCCAGTGGTTAGTGTGCTGGACTGCTGGGGCGGGAGGTCGTGGGTTCGATCCCGCCTCTGAACATCTAATAATAAAAGTTTTTTTCTTTCTTTAGAAACTAGCTTTTACACATACGGTCACCTTCACCAGCTTAGTGGCGCCAGCTGTAAAGTAACTAGCCATGAAAAAGCAATTTCTCAAACTTTGCCGTTCGGATCCGGCGTTAAACTGTAGGTCCCTTTCTCTTGTGCGAAAAATTTAAAGCACACACGCCAAGAGATTGAGAGAAGCTTGGCTGTATAGCCAGTTTACCTTACCTTTACCTAAACTTTGACCACTCGCTTTCCACCCAGTGGTGAATTTTCCGAAGAATTGGTATGCAGTTATTGTTAAATTTTTGTATAGATGTTTGAAAATAAGTTTGAACCTGATCGGATGGTAAAAAAAAATTTCATACAACTGTTTTTTCGCGATTTTTCCGCCTTTGGGGATAGGTACTAAACTATTTAAACTTTAGGAACTAAACTTTCGCCCATGTAACCTTGACCAGCCACTTTCCAACCAGGGGTAAATTTTCGGGAAGATTGGTAAGCAGTTAATGTTGAATTTTCATAAAGATCTTACAAAATGAGTTTGAACTTGATCGGATGAAAAACAAAAAATTTTCATACAACAGTTTTCCGCAAATTTTCCACATTTCCTGCAGAATTTCCCAAAATTCAATCTTAGTACTTACTTTCAGCATTAGATTAAACTACTGTAAAAAGTTCAGCCTCCTATCTGCAATGGTTTAGGCTGTGCGGCGGTCACCAGTCAGTCAGGTTGAACTTTTTAATGTATATACATATACATATAACCAGTTGCGCTTCGCTGCGCCTTCATTAGTATAGAACCCGTATCAGCCAACATCACCCACTTTCCGTCCACTTACCATCCACGTCCCTCACACTTACCACCCACATCCCATGCACTTCCCGCCCACATCCTGCCCACTTCCCGCCCACATTCCTCCCACTTCCCGCCAACTTTTCGCCCACATCCCACCCACTTCCCATCCACATCCCACCCACTTCCAAAACAACTAACCACCCATATCCCACTGACTTCCCACCCACATTCCATTCACTTCCCAGTCCCGGCGTTACTTCCAACATAGGAAAATGAAATCACAAATGAATTCTCATTTTGACCTTACAAACCGAGTTTCAAGTCAATCGGATGAAAAATAGTTATTTTGCATGTTGAATTTTCCGGGCATTCTCACGCCTGGGGGCGGATTTTCCGACATAGAAAAATTACTGTTTAAATTATTTCGACAGAATTGCTATGAGCGCTTGGGAATCCCTACAGCTACCAAGATGTAGAGAAAAGCTAAATGTTCTATATAACTCAAAAGTATCTTTTATATTTTTATTAAATTTTTTTAAGAAGATAATGAAGTGTTTATCAACACTGAAAATTATATTCCAACAGTTAATCTCATGACCTGGGACTGTGCAGGTGATGTCAGCTGATTTTTTCCCAGTACACTTAGTTGAAGATTTAATTTTTAAACAGATTACTTACAGAGATTATATAACAAGTGAGAAAGTCGGTCAAACCCGACAATATTTATACTCTGTACCTAGAGTAGGAGCTAAATGCATTGCTGCTGCTGCGCTCATCTCTAAGTTTCTCTCGCTCCCCCTCTCTCTCACTTTCACTCTCTCTAAGATTGTGCGTTGGTTGTGAGAGGGTGGGAGGGGGTGGCGGGGGTAATTCACTTATTTGATCATAACTTGACAACCGTTCATACGATCTTTACCATTTCTTCGGCAAATGGACACATATTACTAATGACTAACTATCTCTAGAAGGTACGAATAACACTATGTCACAAAATTTCAAAAGTTCTTGTATCCGGCACTTTTTGCAATTGATCCTTATGTAAAATTTCACGCTAGA